>JAVLUX010000065.1:1217500-1332500 GCA_032164185.1 Moxostoma hubbsi
TGACATGACATGTAACGTTACTGTCCTCAAAAGGTTACTAGGTTACTAAAATTAGTTACATTTGTAATGTTTATGTGGAGCTACTTTCATGTTCATGTATTTAGTACTATGGTGCGAGCAATAAGTTATTGTTTTATTTATTCTGCACACCCGGCCCCTAATCAGTCTAATCAAGCCTCAGAGCGGGATAAAGGCCGACTGGAAGCTGCAGTGGGAGAGAGAGAGAGATGTACGGGCAGCTGTCCGACACATTTGTGTGTTTGTCTTTTTGGTTCTGTTTATTATTAAAATATTATTTATATTGTCAAGGCGGTTCTCGCCTCCTCCTTTACACTTTATCCCTTTGCATTGGTGCCGAAATCCGGAAAGAGGGATGTGCCGTAGTAGAATATTCGCCACTACATCCACCCCCACGGCCATCTGCCGGAGGACGGAGGAGCCTGGCCGCCTGAGAGCGGACAAACGGCTGCCAACCGTGAAGGGAGAAGGGGCTCCTAACCAACCGCCTGGAGCGGTCAGGGCTTCTGACAGGGGCGGAGGAGACCCCTACCAGCCGCTGAAACATGGCGGGGTATAAGACCGCTGACCGCGAGCGGGGAGGTGCTCCTGGCCGACTGCCTGGAGCGGGAGAACTGCTGCCAGGGCGGGGGGGACCCCTTCTGTTTCTCGAGAATGCACTGGGGCGTTCCATCCACCAGGGGCCGGATGACTGCCTCCAATTCGTCCAGGGAGGCATGGCTGTCGTCCGTTGGAGGTTGGAGGAGTGGCCGAGGACCAAGCTATGGCATATCGGAGAACCGGTGACTAAATTTTTCTCTCTCTCTCTCTCTCTCTCTCTCTCTCTCTCTTCCACTCTCTCTTCCCCTTGTCCCATCCCTCATCCAGGTAGATGGGGATGACCTACCGGCAGACAGTGCAGAAGGCACTGCCCATGATTCGTCCGAAATTCCGAAATTCATCATTTTGATAATATGTCATGTACAGTACGTGAATCTTAATGTTATTCGTATTTGTGTATGTGAAAACATCAATGGAGCAGTTTTCAGCATATCAGTGTGCATATTATGACTTTGGTTATCTGGCTAGCTTTTAAAGTAGCCTCGAAAGCCTACTTTAGCCTTCAAAAGTCATCCATAAAACACAACGTTGGAGTGTTATCACCCTTAGATTAGAACTAGAACATGGTAAAACATGTGACTTGTGGCTTCCATTGTGTTTTCAGGTTTTGGCAAGGACAGTGACAATGTATTTTTAATGCAAGTATTATTTATAGATAATTTACAATCAATTTGACGTTTGAACGGCATCTTCTAAGTGGGTTCATGAACTGCAGCTATTTTATTTGGGGTTTGTCCTTGTCAGGTCTGTGCTAGAAAGAAATGAGCCACCAGTTATAGTTCACCTAAAAATGGAAATTTCTGTCATTTACTCACCCATATGTAATTCCAAACCCATATGCTGTCACATTTTCTTGGAACATAAAAATAGATATTTTAAGCAGCTTTATTCCATACTGCAGAAGCCCTAAACCATACTGTGAAAAAACAAATTCACTAGGTGAAAATATTTAAGTGTCTTCCAGAGCTGCCTATGTCCTACGGCGTCGAGTTGACAAAAGCTACACCGCTACAGCGCCAGTTTTGAATCAAGGATATGCATTGTTAATACAGTGAGAGGCATCGAAACGGGCAAAGACATCTATCTAGCGCATGTTTACATGGACCAACTATTTAACAAATAACATTTCTTTTTTTTGGTTTCTGGGTAGTAGGTATTTAGTCCTAATTGCTTATGCCTCAAATGTATAGAGAATGGCTATTATTCCCCACAAACTTTGCTTTTGTGACCAGAACAGTGATATTTTGTAATGTACCTATTTTCCAGAGCATTCCAGATAGATTCAGTGCTGAGTATACTTGGAGTAACTTCTAGAACATTCTAGAACTTTTCAGTAATATAAAAAGTAGTATAAATACAGGGGCCTTACGTCCACCAGTTCAGTTTAGTTCCAGCTGTCTCAGTGGATACATATCTGCATCTGTTGTTGTTTTTCGGACTTTATGTGAACGAAAAGACACAAATTCGCCCGTTTTCTAATTGGGAATAGGAACATTTCAAAATATCACTGTCCTGGTCACAAAAGCAAAGTTTGTGGGGTATAATAGCCATTCTCTATACGTTTGAGGCGTAAGCAATTAAGAAATAACACTTACTACCCAGGAACAAAACATTATGTTACATAGTGTCATCAATAGCAGCAGACATATGTCATCAGACTCAAATGTCATTTAAGAGAAGGTTTATTTTCTTGTAGGACATAAGCTCAGGAAGGGACTAAGACACCTAAAAAAATTTCGCCTAGTGATTTATTTTGTTCAGGGCTTCTGTACCATTAAATAACAGTTTATAGCGATCACGAGCTGACAAGATTCACAAAGGACAAATACAACAGCAGCTTTGTGTACTTTTATGGAAGTTAATCTTTGGACCATGACAGCAGTGATCAATATACACTGTTTTTGTATGGAAAAGAGCAGTGCAAAGATTCCACTGAAAATGTCAAATTACATTTTTTTTTTTGAGACAGCATAACCCCCCACCCCCCCAAAACCCCCCCCCCCCAAAAACATTTAAAGCCTTTATTCAGAAAACTATTGCATTCAGTGCATTTACTATTTTATAGGACACCCACAACCCCTCCACCCCCTCAACCTAAACATATGCGACCTAAAATATTAATGTTAGAAAAAAGGCTCATGCTCAGATGTCAATTACCCATATAGAATAATAAACGTGCATCTAATCTCTGATATACTCTACCTTCAGAATAGTGTGAGAGAGTGAGTAAACTGACACAGGAAGCTCCAGCTCCAGAACCAAATATAGTCACTCTCTGTGGATCTCCACTGAATGACTGAATGTTCTCTTTGACCCATCGGAGAGCCTGGATCTGATCCAGAAGACCGTAATTCCCTTTTGCAGCTTGGTCACCAGTACTGAGGAACCCTAAAACACAACATTTAAACGATCAAGAAATCCTTTCCTGGTCAGGAAGTCACATAATTTTGGTGGGAAATCAACAGCACAAACATCTGTATTGATACGAGATTTGATACATTTGTTGATGTTTTTTCGTATTCGTTGGTTTGATAGAATTACAGAAATCGGTATGATCAAGGGCGAAGATTCCAGATTTCCCAGTAATCAAAACAAACAAGTACAACCTCCCCATTATTTATACCATGATCAATGGAAATATGTAAATGCCCCCCATATATAGTTATATGTTATATAACTATAACAATTCAAAATATCAAAATAAAACAAGTTGTCACCCTTTTGTAAGTTAACTGTCAATCCCTCACTGAGTAATGACTAACTTTTGCTCTTTATTTCCATCCTGTTCACTTCCTGGCTAAGTCTAGCAGACGTTATCCTCACAGTTGAAATTGTTTATGGCACATTTAAGTAGCAGAGCCTATCTGTGATATAAAAGAAACTCAAGTCCCCTTGAATCTGCTCTTGAGGATCAACATTATCATCTATCACACATTGCCAGGACACATGCTTTTCGAGAGTGCGCATAGGCAGACTCTAGCACTTGGGTAATGCAATGCCAATGCACGGTCTGACTGAACAAACATAACATGCGTTCTTGCGTTACTGTGGCGGGGGCAGTAGAGTTGCCTTAAAACGTAACTAAACTGGATGTTTTATTATTCTGGACTTTAACTCTCTTCAAACTGTCGAAAACAGTTGAGAATCTCTATGTAGAAGCAGACAGTTCGCAGAAATGTCAGCTATAGCGCCACTTGTTGCAATGCGTACTTATGTAGGGAGGGTAGAGTCACATGGGGTAACCAAATTGTCCCGGTTGCTAGGGAGGGTAGAGTCACATGGGGTAACCAAATTGTCCCGGTTGCTAGGGAGGGTAGAGTCACATGGGGTAACCAAATTGGGCCGGTTGCTATGGAGGGTAGAGTCACATGGGGTAACCAAATTGTCCTGGTTGCTAGGGAGGGTAGAGTCACATGGGGTAACCAAATTGTCCCGGTTGCTAGGGAGAGTAGAGTCACATGGGGTAACCAAATTGGGCCGGTTGCTATGGAGAGTAGAGTCACATGGGGTAACCAAATTGTCCCGGTTGCTAGGGAGGGTAGAGTCACATGGGGTAACCAAATTGTCCCGGTTGCTAGGGAGGGTAGAGTCACATGGGGTAACCAAATTGGGCCGGTTGCTATGGAGGGTAGAGTCACATGGGGTAACCAAATTGTCCCGGTTGCTAGGGAGGGTAGAGTCACATGGGGTAACCAAATTGTCCCGGTTGCTAGGGAGTGTAGAGTCACATGGGGTAACCAAATTGTCCCGGTTGCTAGGGAGGGTAGTCACATGGGGTAACCAAATTGTCCCGGTTGCTAGGGAAGGTAGAGTCACATGGGGTAACCAAATTGGCCCGGTTGCTAGGGAGGATAGAGTCACATGGGGTAACCAAATTGGCCCGGTTGCTAGGGAGGGTAGAGTCACATGGGGTAACCAAATTGACCCGG
Source organism: Moxostoma hubbsi (assembly GCA_032164185.1). Taxonomy (NCBI): domain Eukaryota; kingdom Metazoa; phylum Chordata; class Actinopteri; order Cypriniformes; family Catostomidae; genus Moxostoma; species Moxostoma hubbsi. Next base: position 1,222,048 of record JAVLUX010000065.1, read on the forward strand.
TTGCTAGGGAGGGTAGAGTCACATGGGGTAACCTCCTCGTGGTGGTGATTAGTGGTTCTCTCAATGGGGCGTGTGGTGAGTTGTGTGTGGATCGTGGAGAGTAGCATGAGTCTCCACATGCTGTGAGTCACCGCGGTGTCACACACAACGAGTCACGCGATCAGATGCGCGGATTGAAGGTTTCAGAAGTGGAGGCAACCGAGACGTGTCCACAGCCACCCCGGATTGAGGCGAGTAACCGTGCCACCACGAGGGCCTACTAAGTAGTGGTAATTGGGCATTCCAAATTGGGAGAAAAGGCGATCAAACATACGTATATATAATGAAAAAGTGTGTAGAGCTGAAATCTACACAAATGGTACTGACTTTTAAGAAGCTACAAAAATACATTGATACATATCTCGGGCCGCTTTTAAAGATGCGGTGTCAAGTTACAACTCTGCAAATGAGAATCCATTCTCTGTCATTCAGCAGCTGTGTTGCGTTGATGCGTTCTTTCACAAATCTGCACTTTTTTAATTGTTGGTGTATGAAAACATGCACTGGATGTACATCTTTGATCGTTTAGATGCGTTTCCGGCGATGTGCATTTCAGTGCAGGATGATACTGGAAATTGGATGTTGATGTGTCTTTAGCGTAGATTGCATGTTTTTTTCGGCTCTTATCGATGTCGATTGTGTACTTGACTGGTATACAGTCATAAAACGAATCAAGGTTTGCACTGCAATAGTAAGCAACAGTTCATTTGTGAATATTTCATATGTCATGACTGTTTGATAGTTCATGGTGCTGACTAGGGCTAAAACTAACGATTATTTTGATAATAGACTAATCTAATTATTATTAGAGTGATTATTTGACTACTCAGGCGATTATTGCAACGATTAGTCATTATCATTTAACCGAACGTCCCCACGCCTGAGTGTACAACAGCCAGGTGCAGTCTCAATCTCTCCAATCTCTCAATTATCAGGGCGCATCCATTGACACGACGAGAAGCAACAGCTTTAGGCTCTCTACACCGGGCTGGCTGTGTTATGTGAAACCCCTGAAATTTAGTGTTATAATGTTGTGAATTTTGTTCCTTCTCTTCCGAATGAGTTGGCTGTATACAAAAATGGCTGTATTTGAGAGGGTGAACGATGTTAGTAAATCGTAACAGTGGGCGTTTATGTTGAAGTTTTAAGCCAAAACCGAGTATTTCAGACAGCGGGCCAGAGACGGGGTGTAAAACGATCGTATCCTACTAAATTATGCATTTTTTAATGCAATAAAACTTTACTAACATTATCAGTGGACCTCAGGGAAGATAATAAAACTATAAAAAAAGAGCATTTCATGACCTCTTTTAAATAAGGTGTTGCCGAATATTCATATGGGATCTCTTATGCACATCTTGCTATGCATTCATTATCCTCCATAAAATGTGGAGACCTTATTCAGAGTATAAGCCATATTTAAATTACGACGGGAATGAAAACGAGGCAGTGAGGGACAGATTTAATCATTTTGTCTCTCCAATTGGTTTTACTAAATTGGTGTTTGTCTATTGACAAAAAAAACTCAAAAATAATTAGATGTAGGACTTGAAGGACTTACCTAAAACTCCTAACCTGTAGTTGACTGTGACGACGATGACATTGCCATAGCTGGCTAGAATACTGCCATCAATCATGTTACCGGTGCCCTCGATGTACGACCCGCCGTGAATGTAAACCATGACTGGCTTTAATCCAGTGTCGGCCTGTGAATCTGAAACAAAACAAAACAGCTTCTGTGATATAGTCTTTATACCTTCCTTCACACATAAACAGCCGCAGCTCTTCTATATATGGGCAGGTAGGTGGCAGTGCCCCACCAAAATATTCATCTAATTATAGATCTACAATCAAACAATCAAACCTGCCAATAACGTAATTTGTTAACCTGTAAATGTGTTCAAAATGCTAAAACAAGTATTTAAAAGCAGGCCTATTAAAAGCTGTTATTCTATTTAAAGTCAAAATGTAGCTGAAACCTCTTCACAGCACCACTCTGTGAAATCTGTGGTCAAATACAGAACTGCAACAAGCCCTAGGTGAGGCCTATTGGACCAGAAATGCCAATATTATGATGTTATTGACAGATGCCAAGGTCATTACTGGACCATTCCTTCTGAGCTTGTTTCAGCTGCTGTTTTATTTCAGGTCATAATGTTCCCCATTAGGCAGAAGATTTAGAACAAAAACACCCTGAAACTCTGTTGACAAGCTGCAAGCGATGTCCTTGCAGTCCACTCACAGAACACTATTCAGGGAAGCATAAAACTTGGTATAAAGCTGTAAAGGGATTAATGGAAAGGAGGTGAGAACCGGCTTGACGATATAAATAATATTTTAATAAGGAACTTAAACAAAAACACACTCAGGTGTCGGACAGCTGCCGGTAAATCTCTCTCTCTCTCTCTCTCTCACACTGCCGTCTCCAGTCGGCCTTTATCCCGCTCTGAGGCTTGATTAGCCTGATTAGGGGCCGAGTGTGTATCATCACGACCACGTCCTCCACCCAGTCATATTAGCATTCATTATAAAATCTGAAATACTACGTAAATACTGTTTTTCTTACAGTTTTATAAAACCATTATGAATGTTATGATTATGACATTTGGCTGTTGATTAATTGTCAAACAAATAATTGCGATTTACATGATAAACTGTCTGTTTTAGAGCTTTAACGATTATGACGATTAATTGTCATACTTAATAACGTGTGCTATGAAGATGTATTCATATTTAACTTGAAATCATATTATAAAATAGGGATATATTATTTATTTTAACCCCCTAAACTCTGATGCATTATTGGGCTGCCGCCCGCCATTTTTCACACTCATATTTCAAACCTCACCATTCACACATCCTGTGGACTAATTGCAAACAATGTGACTAATTATATAAAAAATCCCCCAAATAAAGACATGTACTTCTATTATTAATAAATAATATTGTATGTGTTTATAATCTTATGATAAACAAAGTTTAATATATATATATATATATATTAGGGGAGTAACAGTTCTCTGTAAAAAACTAACCGTACAGTTCGCCACCTGCAGTTCGGGAATAGTTGGCACCACGGTCGGTTCACCTCATTTTATTCAACTATAAAACATTTGATCATCAATAGTCGAAAACATATTTTCTGATGATTTGTTTTGCATGCTTTTCTTTCTGGATGGGATATTTTGTTCTGGACATCTAAGATATAACATTGGATTATTCAGTCAAGTAAGCTCACAGACAAGTAAACAATGGCAAATTTTTTAGAAACCTTCCTAAGGTAAAAGCAGATATAATGTTTTTAGCTACTTGGAGCTGACAACAGCAGTTATTGGAGCATAAACAAGACGTTTGTATTTGACGACTTACAGAAATCATATTTCACTTCGTGATTCTTTTGGAAATCTTTTGAACTGTGGTATTAGTGCAACTAATTATCTATTCAGTCATATTCCTGAGAATGAGAGCTTTCATTTGATATATGATATGTCCATTTATGTGCTATATGAAGGACTTTTATTATTATGTAAACATTTCTACCCCGTTACCTCTAGGGGGCGCTAATTTTCAACGCGAATGATTTGAGGGCTTATTTTGTTATTTTAAGTAAAATAAATGCAGAAGTGCTGGTTATTTCTGAAAAGTTCAGATTCTAAGCTTTCAAATGATACCACATATGCCCGACTAATGTATACGGAGACTTCATTTAAGCGTAAAAACTTTTCATGATATAGCGCCCCCTTTAGACACACCAGTGGGTCCAATAGAGTTTAAGGGTTTAAAGCTTTAAAATATTGACACGAAAATAGAACGAAAAAATTATGTACAAAAAAAATATTATAATACCAGAATATTTCCAAATACATAAAGGAACTTTCTGGGTTTAATACAAGTTAAGATCCCTCGACAGCATTTGTGGCATAATGTTACCACACAAATGTATTTGGACTCGTCCCTCCTTTTCATTAAAAAAGCAAAAATCTGTTCCAGTGAGACACTTACAATGGAAGTCAATGGGGTCAACTGTTAAAGGGTTTAAAGACAGAAATGTGAAGCTTATAATTTTATAAAAGCACTTACATAAATTTTTCTTTTAATACTTGTGTATTATTTGAGCTGTAAATTTCTTTAAATCACTGTTTTTACAGTCATTTTAGGGTTAAGGGTTGGAACACCTCCAAGCTGATTAGTTATAATATAATATAATATAATATAATTAGGGCTGTCGTGATTATAAAATTTGTCAGTTAAACACATTTTTTATTTTTTTTATTTTTTGTTTATTGATGTATCTGCTTTTTTGTAAAGCGACTGAGTTTAAGAAAGGCCCTATATAAAATAAATGTATTATTATTATTATTATTATTATTATTATTATTATTATTATTATCATCATGTAATAAAATAGGGATATGATTTCCTTTGAGGCTTTAAATTTTTTTTAAATATTGTACAGGGGTAGAATAAAATGAAAAATTATATTGACACTTCTTAAATATTTCCAAATACTTAAAATAAGTCTCTCTTTTTGGCAAAGTTTATATTTACACTGCCCAACAAACAGCAAGAGGGTTAAAACACTGATTCAAAAAATACTATAATCATGTTTGTTGACATTTTTTGGGCCTTTTTTCGTTGTTGAATAGTTGTTTGATCTCATTTACCGTAACATAAGATCACATTAAACTCTAATGATGACACGCGAGAGCAGCACTTCAGTTCACGACTTAGGAGAGGAAGAATTACACAGATCACAGTCCAAACACACTCTAAACTTTCACCGCTTCAGCTGATGTAGATCGCGAAGTATGAGGGAATTATAACGCAAAAATACAAAATAACTAAATACAGAATCGAATAGAATACCTTTTATTGTCATTGCACAACTGTACAACGAAATGTAGTGCTTCTCCTCAGTGGTAGACACATACATGAAAACATACAACAAATAAAGACAAAAGGGCTTAAAAATATGCAAAAATATTAAAATATAAATAGTCAATCCGTTATAGTAGTAGTATTATTTTTGCACAGCCCTGTAACTTATAATGTGTGGTCTCCTTATTAATTAGAGTTCAATTCTTTGATGGCGCTTCTTTGAGACCGATAGCGCCTTCCAGATGGCGCCAGAGTGAAGAGGTGGTTGCCGGGGTGAGAAGAGACCTTTATTATGTTTCTGGCCTGACATAAACATCAAGTTTTGTAAATGTCCTCAAGTGAAGGCAACTGTGAGCCAGTGATTTTCTGTGCTGAATTGATGACTCCCTGCAGAGCTTTTTTCTCGGCCTCAGTGCAACCAGCATACCACACCAGGAAGCCGTAAGTTAGTATGCTTTCAACAGAACAGTGGTAGAAGTTCACAAGCAACTGCTGGGACAGATTGGTTTTCCTCTGTGTCCTCAGGAAGTACAGCCGCTGCTGTGCCTTCTTCACCAGAGATGTTGTGTTTACAGTCCATGTGAGGTTCTGGGAGATGTGTGAGTGTGCCAAGAAATTTAAAGGTGGTCACCCTCTCCACAAATTCCCCCCTGATGTACAGAGGGGCAGGTTCCTCATTCTGTTTTCTGAAAATAATTACAAGCTCCTTTGACTTGGAGGTGTTAATGGTGCACCATTCTGAAAGTTCAGCAACTTCCTCCCTGTAGGCAGACTCATCCCCATTTAATATTAGCCCCACCACAGTGGTGTCGTCTGCAAACTTAATTATGACGTGCTTTGGGTTGGTGTACAGTCGTGGGTGTAGAGTGAGAAGAAGAGAGGACTCGGCACGCAACCTTGTGGAGCTCCAGTGCTGAGTGTCAGAGTGGAGGAGTAATGGGTCCCCAGCCTGACAGTCCATATGCATATATAGTCACTGACACCCAGGATGAGCAGTTTGGTTACCATTCTGCTGGGGATGATTGTATTAAATGCAGAACTAAAGTCCACAAACAGCATCCTCACAGATGTTCCCGGGTGCTCCAAATGATTCATCGCTGTGTTGATGGCATCATCTGTTGACCTGTTGTCTCTATATGCAAACTGGTGTTGATCCAGAGCAGGAGAAAGTGTTACCCAAAACTAGCCTCTCAAAACCCTTCATCACTGGAGGTGAGAGCCACAGGTCTGTAATCATAAAAGGCTGCTGATAGATGTCTTCTTTGGGACAGGGACGATGGTGGCAGACTTGAGGCAATTAGGGACAGTGCATATTGACAAGGAGAGGTTAAAGAAGTTGAAAAAAACCTCCACCAGCTGATCCGCACAATCTCTGAGCGCCCTCCCCAGAATGCCCTCTCGTTGTGGAATAAGCAGAGCTGGAGCTCTTTAAAGGTGGTGATGAATACAGTTTTCCGCTCATCTCCTTCTCTGATTCTGATGAGGTTATAAGCACTTCTTAGATTGAGCTCAGTATCAATCTTAGCCTCACGGAACTGTTCAAGGGCTGAGGTGACAGAGTTCTGGCCTCGATAGTCAATAAATGGACGCAGTCCTTTTTCTCCAAGAAGAAAGAACCTGCAGCTGCTGGAGAGGTGGAGGGACGGATGTAACCGGTGGCAAGGGCTTCCTCGATGCAGGTTTCCAAAGCTAGGGTCTCAGGGCAATGGATAAGCTTTGCGCAGTCCCATGGACAGTGAGGAGGACGTTGAGTAGCTTTGACTTTACTAAAAACTTCATTGAATTCTGCATACTCCTCAGGAATTTTGGTTACTGTTTGGAATTCAGGGCTTTCAATGAGACAAGGTGAGACAAGGCATGGAGACGGCAACATGGAGACAATGTTCATGACAGAAACTTGACCATTTCGTGAGCTCACCCTGGTTCCAGGATATAGAGGGATTGTGGATGACCAGCCGGGGATGACCCAGGATAAGAGTGTGATTGGGTGAGTTTATGACATACAGTGAAACGTTCTCCACATGAAATAGTCCAATCTTGATGGTTATGGGAACAGTCTGTTGGGTTATACCAGTACAAATGGGAGCGTTGCGGTCAACTGTGGTGATATTAATCGTTGGAATGCATTGAATGGTGGGTATATTGTGTTCTTGTATGATCTCTTGATTTATGAGATTCACAGCAGCCCCAGAATCCACTAAAGCTGTAACATATTTTATATGATCACCAACAGAGATCTCTAAAGGCAACTAAAAACTGTGAAGGATAGGTGATACAAAGTTTGCGGCACTCACTTTCAGCCTTGATTCAGGGGAACTTGATTTCTTGTGTGGGCATGCAGAATTGAGACGACCTGGTTCTCCAGAGTAATAGCAAAGTTTTTCGTTACATCGACGTTGGCATTCCTCCATAGAAACACAGGCGTAAACAACTTGCATGGTTTCGGGTGATTCAGTGGATGCCTGTGCCTGTACTGAGACTGTAGACTTAGAAGCGGTGTGAAACTGGGGCCGTGGAGCATTATGAAGCAGGTTATCCATCTTGATAGCCATGGTAATGAATTCAGACAGAGTAGAACCCTCACCCTTGCATGTCGGTTCAGCCTTGAGTTCTTGGTGAAGCCCCTTGCGGAAAACAGTTTTCAGAGCGACATTGTTTCACCCATTTTGAGCCGCTAGTGTCCTGAACAGAATTGCATAGTCTGCTACAGATCGATGGCCCTGGCGTAAATGAAGCAGCTGAAAAGAGATATCTTGACCACCCGCTGGATACACAAAGACTTTGTGGATCTGTTGAACAAAGAATCAAACAAGGTCTGGATTTGAGGATCTTTGTCCCAAACAGCGGCGGCCCATTTGAGTGCTTTACCGGTAAGCAGAGCCATCATAAAGGTACATTTCTTGGCGTCTTGATTAAATGATTCAGGTTGATTAGAGAAATAAACTTTAAACTGTCGTAAAAAACCCTGACATTTCTCAGCAGAACCATCAAACTTGTCAGGAAGAGCGAGGCTTACCGGTTTAGCATGGAGAGCTGGCAGTGAGTGAATGTAGTGAGTGAAACATTCATTGGCGTCTCGTAGGTTGTTCAGCTGTTCTTGATAACCCTTTAAAACCTGGCACTGGTGTGCAAATGCAGCCTAGAGCTGTGAGACTTCCGCTGGATCCATGGTAGGCAAAGAATTCTGTTGTGAACTGGCCATGGTGATGGTGTTAGGATCCATGTGCAGGAAGTTTATTAAAAGAGACACAAGCAAACAAACCAAAACAGCAGGCAGAGAGACTTAGTCGTAAAGCAGGCAGATAAATCCAATAAACCAAATAGACAGCCCAACAAGGCAAACAAAACAAAGGGTTATCCAGAAAAGCAGAAAACCAGAAAAACAGGCAATGGTCATAGCATGAATCAATAAACAATGGCAATGGAAAAACACTCGGTAAGGCAGGGTAAACTGGCAATACACAGTCTGTGAACAATTGAACTGCATGGCTAAATATACATGAAGAATCAGTATTCGGGAGAGGGCTCCCTCTGGTGGTTGGTAGGATGGGTAACAACCTCAGACGTTACAATCATTTAAATAACTACAAATTCCGATATAACTATAATTTCTCTGTGCAGTCAGCTCTTGTTCTATGAGTCGTGTGAATGTCCCGATGTAAGGGTGAGAGATTGAAACTGCACCAGCTGATGCACACTCTGTCACGGGACGCTTGTCGCTCGAGCGCACACGCTTAATGCAGCTAGACTATAACGTGATGACTCACACACAAAATACACTTATATTTAAGATACATTCTTTTAAAGCAAGTCTAAATATCTTATATGTTGCTTCTCAAGTAAATGTATCTTGTTTTAAGGATTTGTAGATATTTTAAATGTAAATTAAGATGAAAACACTTGATAAGAGGATTTTTTGCAGTGAATTTCTTTACTGAATTAAACTTAATAAAAAGTATTTTTTCCCTTTAATTCAGTGAATGTCATTTAGAGGTATTTTTAAAAGATAAGCACATTTAATACAATCTTTTTAGTCAGGGCACAAGCTGAATAATCGGTTAAGAGCGTATGATTTATCGTTGCTATAATCGCTGAATAGTTGAATAATCGTTCTAATAATCAATCAACCAATAGACAATAATCAAAATAATCGTTAGTTGCTGCCCTATATTTGGCCTGACTGGATACATCTCCTCCAAAAAAAAAAAACATAAAACAAAAGCAGCAATTATTTTAGAAAATTAGTTGTGACCAATTTGACTAACCTTCCTCTGTTGGCACATATATGTTGAGGTACAGGCAGTCTTCACTCTGGTCGTGCACATACATGGCCACTGTGTCCAGATTGGCGGTAAACCAGACTGGCAGCATGTCGGTGAGCAGAAGTCTGTCCTCCAGATACTGCGGACACACGGGTGCAAACTGGGTGGCATTCTTGATGCCAGGCCAGGATGAGGGCGTCTCAGGCGCCTGAAACCTCCGCTCTCCAGTAGGGGGCATAGCATAAGGTACGCCCAGATATTGCTCCACGGGGCTCAAGATTTCACTAGGCAATGCCACCCTCAATCCACGCAGTTTCCCATAGTTTGTGGTGACAGTGGTGTATTGTGCTTGTTGACATCTGACAAGGGTAACTCCCAAAATCAAGGTGACAGTTTGAGGGATCATTCTTAGACCAAACATTGTGAAAGAAGTTGGTACCCTAACACGAATCCTTCGGCCTTGATGTAATCCACCCAACTGCAAATCTGGTAATCCAAAGATAAAGATCACACGTTGTACAGACGCTGCTTCACATGGTCCTGATGGACTCAGGCGAGATCTTTCCATTGCTCGTCATCTTGGGCTGTTATCTTTGAGGGAGATTTGGCTCTCGTGTTGACAGCTGGAGAGATGGTGCCTTCCATGTTTCAGTGCCGCAGTTTCTTCTTCGTTTAATTTTAGCCAGATTAAACAGCCTGTGAGAAAAAAAGAGCAGACAGATTTGAAATGATGATTTACACCAGTGATCTCAAATAGGGAAAAAGAATCAAACCGAACTAACAAAACCGAAAACAAATTTTTGGCAGAATTTAACAGAATTCTTCCAGGGTGAAAATGCTATTTTGAAATGCTTGTTACCAGTTAATACCCCTTCATTTCCATTGTAAGTGCCTCACTTTAACACAGATTTCTAATGTGTCTCCTTTAAGTGAACATTTTAGATGTCCAGTATACTGTATACTGTATTTAAAATATTTGATTTATTATTGAATATAAGGATACATTTATTGAAAAGACATTATTTTATGTTATTGTTACGATTTCAATGCTGATCAATCCCCCACACAAGGAGAAATTGTATCGCTTACTTTGTTTTTGTTTTGTTTTGTCTCTAAAATCATGTTAAGACACGTGCTGTTTACAGTACATCTTGTGGCTATACTTCAGAGATGCTACCATGCCACGCTCCGGCTGCTCACAATGCACACACTTTCCTCTCCAAACAAAGTGTGCTACATTTCACGTGTGGCCACATTAATATGCACGTGCTTCTACACCGACAATTATCTGGTGTTGGTGGCTGTATTAGGTCCAAGATTTTAAACAGAGTGGATTATCAGTGATAAGGCGGCGTTTAAACATGAAGCTGATGGTGACAGGTTGAGGTGAGAGCACAGAGGCAGTTCAAAACACAGATTCATTTCCCTGACATACGTCAATTTGCACAGAATAAGAATAACGGGTTATTTTTAACATGCATTTGATAGGTAAAAGGCACTATTATCTTTAGCAGAGCAGAAAAATGACTATAATGAATGATTAGCGCGGGATTAGTAGAAATGAGAAGCTCTGGTAATTAGGCTGTTAAATTACCCCACTTCCCCATATCAAATAACCGCATCCAAATAGGGCAGATTTTTTTTTTAAGTAGCCTACATAAAGGTATTGTTTGTGCAGTTGTTATTTGCACCATTAAATATTAGTTTGTATGCCAATATGAAAAGGGATTTTTTTGTAGCTGACGCAAAAAAATAAACAAGAATGTTGACAAAGAAATGATGCCTAATTTCTCTCATTTCATGCCGCTGCAACATCGCCCTCGCTCATGAGCGCTCGTAAGCGAGGAACGGACCGATGGCTTGTGAACTTGAGTGCTGGAGTTGCGCGATCGCACATGAGCGAATATTTGAGCAGCGCGACAACTCACGCCACTCCGCTCACATGCTCTGGATGCTACACACTGTACAGAGATCTAACAAATCTAATTTAAGTCATTTTAAGACCTTTTTTTAAGATTTGAACAAATACAATTAGTACCGCATGACTATACCAGATCATATTAAAATTGTTTAGAGGTGGACCGATATTGGATTTTGCTGATACAATAATGTGGTGGAAGAAAGGCAATAAATGATAAATCGGCTGATGGCTTTTAAAATTGATATGTTGAATGTGTTAAAAATTGTATTCATATTTTCTTATTTAATGGGCACAGACAGAGGCAACAAGAAACCAAATTCCAAATAATAACCAGAAAACAAATGAAGATTTGGTGCATAACACAGGACTTTTGACTATAATAAGCCGAAAATACACCAAGGACTCTTATTTTGAAAAGTCTGTACTCCCAGTTGCTCACACAAACAGATAAGGAAAAATATTCACTCTTACAACTTATTACTAAATACACGCTGTAAAATAAACATCGTCATGAAACAAAAATATGCAGTAAACTGATTGTGAACCGCTCTGAAACTGCTGGAAACTGTATCATGAGCTTCCCGTGTGCTTTGGAGAATGTGCAACAGTGTCTTCACTTTGAAGCGTGCAGCACATTCAGACTATTTCACATTTATTGAATTAAATCACAGTCTTTTGCAGTTTAATAATTACATTTGGCCACATCCATTCCTGTTTTTCTGTCCCTAAATGTCAGACCTCTTTAAGTGATAATTAAGACTTTTGTTATGCTATTTAAGACTTTCAATGGCTTTACATTTGGACTTTTAAGGACCCGCGGGAACCCTGTACTTTTAAAACAGTGAATGTTTTAATGTTTATGGATTGGCCCCATTCACTTACATTGTAAGTGTCTCACTGTAACCCTGGGTATTTTAAAGAAAAGGAGGGACATGTTGAAATACATTTTTGTTCCTATCAACATTATGCCACAAAGGCTGGCATTTAAGCTTAACTTGTCTTGACCCTGGAATATCCCTTTAATAGTATATATTTTTGGACTCAAAACATTTCGATTTTTACATTACTGTTGTGATGTGAATAAATAAAGGTACATTTCTAGTTTCAAAATGATTTGTACTTTAGACTTTTGCTTTGTTAAAACTAGCAAAAAACTATCTTCATACCACTCCAACTTAGGGCTTTTTCCCATTTTTGGACTAACACAATTTACAAATAATGACACAAGAAGTGCTGAAGTCAACTCATTTTGTTAATAGACCTACCTATTTATGTGTACAAATAAAATAATGATGCTGCAACCTTTCTAAGGTTATATGACCTGTTGTTTTGGTTGAAAATTGTCATTTTCTGTTTTATTATTAACCTTTATTTAACCAAGAAGTCCCTTGAGATTAAATTTCTTTTTCGAGGGAGACCTGGCCAAGAAAGCACACCAAACAAGGTAAAAAAGTTATAATATTAAAACAACAAAAACAGGTATAAGATAAAAATAAGACATGTTAATGAAAACAATGAATCCAGCTTATGCACAGCAATTGCACAGTCATTCAATTTTATCAAAGGTTTGAATTCACCCAAGGTAACAAAGTGATTTAGATGCAATGTGTTCTGGAGGGAATTCCATGACCAAGGCGCGAAATAAGAAAAAGCTGTTTTCCCAGATCAGAGCAAATCCTGGGTAACCCTGTAGAGTTAGCCATCTAGAGGAGCAAGAATCATAACAGCTATAAATGAGTGACAAAAGATTGCACAAATAAGGAGGTAGTTTTCCCTGTATGGCTTTATAAATAAAAAATACCAGTGATCCTGTCTCCTTAAGCTTAATGAAGGCCAAGAGACCAAATTATAAAGTACACAATGATGTGTACTAGTCAATGAAATGCTTATGTGGCAGGGCAGAGGGCGGGGCCGGGTCGTGATTCCGCACACCCAGCCCCTAATTAGGCTAATTAGCCCTCAAGAGGGATAAAGGCCGACTTCGGACAGTGGTGCGACAGAGAGAGAGATCTGATATTTGTGTGTGTTTTTGTCTTTTTTATTAATTTTTATATTAAACTATTATTTATATTGTCAAACTGGTTCTCGCCTCCTCCTTTCCCTTTAACCCCCCGATACACAGAGTCTAGATGGTGAAGTATAGAGGAAGCAGCATGCATGTAAATAATATCTCCATAATCTAGAACACTTAAGAATGTAGCCTGTACATGCTTTTTCCTAGCTGCTAAATTAAGGCAGGCCCTTAATTTCCTGTTTCATGGCTGACCCTGCGCTCTGAACCCAGCATAGTTGGGATATGCGAAAAAACTGCATTTCATTGGCTCTGTACCTGTACTCTGCACAATGACAATATAGTTGAATCGTAATCTTAATTACGATAATAAAAACCCAGCCTAACCTTCAGCTTCTTCACTAGGTGTTCAATATGTACTCTAAAAGAGAATCTATCGTCCACCCAGATACCCAAGATGATACTTTTTCAATTGAGGTCTGGGAGTGGGCTCTAGAAAAGATCATACATTTTGTTTTTTTAGCATTAAGTACCAGCTTAAGATCGATCAACAACAGCCTGCTTCAGTATCGTCTGCATAAAGATGCACTTTAGCTGTAGACATGTCCCTCCCAATGTTGTTTACAAAAAGAGAAAATAACACAGGGCCTAAAATTGCACCTTGGGGGACACCCTTAGAGATTTCCAAAAAGCTTGACTTATGTCCATCTGTGTATACACACTGGGTTCTATCTGTAAGGTAGTTCTTAATCCACTCTATATCCTTGTCATCCAACCCAACATCACTGAGTCTACCGAACAGCAGCTCATGGTCAACTGAATCAAATGCCTTCAACAAATAGAGCAGCACAATGTTTTCTGTCCATAGGTCATGGTACAATGACCTGATCTATAACGAGAATGTCTTTCACTTAAAATATTATTGTTAGCCAAGAATTGTTTAAATTGAGAATTTACTTGATATTATAGGATCTTGGCAAGAGTAGAAAATATGGATATAGGGCGATAGTTCTTTAAATTCGAAGTGTCCCCACCCTTCAATAAAGGAATTACATATGCTGCTTTCCAGATTTTAGGGATGGTATTAGTCTGGAGACTCTGATTAATCATTTGAGCAATCGGCACAGCAATAAATTTAGTTGAAATCTTTAGAAGATCAGGATCCAAATTGTCGGGTCCAGGCGACTTTTTTGGATCAATAGCCTTTAAAGCTTTACAGATCTCAACACTAGAAATAGGTCTAAATACAAAGGGGTCCCTAGGTAAATCAGTACACGATAAAGATGTTATACATTTAGAATTAGAGCTCCGATATCCTGCTAAATATGCATTAGAATAGACCTCGCTGATATAAAATGCTCATTAAAATTCCTAACAATTTTATCTTTACACATAATTTCAGTTGAATTAACCAAAATGTGCTCAGGGAGGCCTAGAGTGGAATTGAGACATGACCAGGGCTGGACTGGGAAGAGAAATCGTCCCGGAATTTTACATAGCACCTGGCCCAAGAGTTGTTAAGCAATTTGGGGGGGGGTTGAGCCAAAAGTTGTTGGGGGGGGTTTCGCAGGCCTTTTCTGCATATCTCAGCGCCATTTTGTGGTCCGTTCTGTATAACGCGACAGCTCAATTTAGCTTATTGCGGCCCATTTTGCGGCAGGCCCACCAGCCCGATCGGTTCTCCAGATGGCCAATCCACCCCAAAGTGCGTCGGCCCACTGGGAAAATGCACAGTACGCCAGATTACAAGTCCAGCCATGGACATAACAATGAATTTATCTATTTCCAAAATTTAGTAGGATTGGTTATATTTTCCGAAATAGATTTCAAGTAATATTGTGACTTTTAAGTTTTAGTCAGACCTGTACATTTATTACTCAGGACTCCAAAGGAAGTCCAATCAGCAAGGGAGTTAGTGCTTCTAGCCTTGGCCAATGAGATGTTCCTTTCCCTGATCAGGTAAGATAATTCAACTGTGAACCAAGGGTTGTCCCTCCCAGAGATCCTACATTTCTTTATATTCTTTGCATGCTTATTACAACTTGAAATTAACTTGAAATAATTGTAAAAATGTTCCCATGCACACTCCACATCTTGGATTAAACTGACTCTACCAATATCACTATTGTATAAATCATGCAGAAATGCTCGTTCCTCAAATCTTAAAAAGTTTTTAACTTGGGTAATTTTAAGTTTCTTACACAGGCAATGGCACAATGATCTCTGACATCATTACAGAATACTGCTGTTGAGGTATATTTGTGAGACACACAGAATTAATGTATTTACATATTTTGGGTTGAGCCTAGTAGGATCACACAGTTCCTTAATTTTGACCCCCCTCTACAAATGAATGGATTACTCAGTAAATATTGATCCATGGCATTTAACGTTTTGTCTTTCATCATCATTTATGTTTATCTTTCACAAAAATAAATAAATAAATAAATAACTGACCTGGGGACCTCTGGTTGTTGAGTTGACACAGAATGACCCTCCTGTTTTCTTAATTTCTACAGATAAAAAGGAAGGCAAACAGATTGTGACCAACTACACTCAGCGAAAGCTCTCTATTTGCTATCCATTTAAATGAATAACATTTCCAGTGCCGTCTCAGGCAGGGAAAAATGTCCAGGCTCTCTTATAACAAGGACCTGTATGAATCAGGCAAGCTCATTCAGCAGTCATCTATGAATGCTCAAGCCTATTAACAATGCTGTCGGCCAGATATCAGCAAATGTAGATGCTGTTAACAAGATCTCATCTGTGGATGATTTACAGAATGGTGCGCTACATCACAAAGGTAAAATGAGGTGAATCAGAACAAGCAGTTTAGTAACTGTTATTGTTAGTAACAGTAACTTCTAATTTGTTATAACAGGACTCGTATTTAATGGGAAAAAATGGCTCATTAACACATAAAAAGATATATTTTTTGTGGTGGGGCCAGTGAAGTATCATCAGGGCCAGATTAAGAAAAATCTTTATTGTTGAGCCATATCTAAATGTATAGAGTTTCTTGTCTGCATTGCTGCTTTTTAGTAAAAAGAACATTTAAACTATTTTGAGCACATTTTATTTTAAACAGAATGAATAATAAATGGGGCTATTTAATCCTGTCTCAGCTGGCTGGTGTCAGAACGTATAATGCTTTGTGGTAATTTAATTTTCAGAAATTATCCATTTTCCCCTTCACTTCCTCATTTAGGATTCCAAGTTCGACAAAACTAAACTTTTAATTAGTTTTCACACAAACTGTTAACAATTCCAGCCACATTGTTCTTGGCATGCTTGGACGTGTTATCACATCATCCTTTATCAAATGGCTCTCGTCGGCTAGTTCCCATCAAAACTAGCAATTCTAGTTATTTACAGTGGTCTGATTTGCTGCATGTCAACAGTCAGTTATCATCGGAAAGCCACTTGTTCCTACTCAAAACACGTCCAACTGGAATCTGTTTGATTAGGCTGCAGAGATGCAGATGAATTTGAATTTTTATAGTTTCGAGCGTCACTAAACGTAAATGCATTTTCAAACAAGCCTCCAACACTCTCACAATCTTCCATTGGTCAGATAAACAGAAGGCCCCCACCCCAAACTTCTTGTTTCTATGGCAATTTTAAGACATCTAGCTTTTTTGATTTGCTGCAAAACAGGGGCTAAAATTGCAACCTATACTCTTAGAAATAAAGGTACTTTGAGGTTCTATATAGAACCTTTTCAACTGGCTCAAAGAACCCTTTAGGTTTCTTTTGGTAGAACCCTTAAAAGGGCTCTATATGGAGCCTTTTTGGGGTTCCAAATATTAAGAGAGTGATAGAAACCTTTTGGGTTCTATATGGAACTCTCAAAATCAAGAGTAACAGTCAGTATCTATCACAGTATATTTAATCACAGTATATTTAATCACAGTTAGTATCTGGCGTGGCACCAGCTGCATTAAGTACTGCAGTGCATCTCCTCCTCATGGACTGCACCAGATGTGCCAGTTCTTGCTGTGAGATGTTCCCCCACTCTTCCACCAAGACACATGCAAGTTCCCGGACATTTCTGGGGGGAATGGCCGTAGCCCTCACCCTCTGATCCAACAGGTCCCAGACGTGCTCAATGGATTGAGATCCGGGCTGTTCACTGGCCATGGCAGAACACTGACATTCCTGTCTTGCAGGAAATCCTGCACAGAACGAGCAGTATGGCTGGTGGCACTGCCATGCTGGAGGGTCATATCAGGATGAGTCTGCAGGAAGAGTACCACATGAGGGAGGAGGATGTCTTCCCTGTAACGCACAGTGTTGAGATTACCTGCAATGACAACAAGCTCAGTCCGATGATGCTGTGACACACCGCCCCAGATCATGACGGACCCTCCACCTCCAAATCGATCCCGCTCCAGAGTAAAGGCCTCGGTGTAACGCTCATTCCTTTGACAATAAACGCGAGTCCAACCATCACCCCTGGTGAGACAAAACCACGACTCGTCAGTGACGAGCACTTTATGCCAGTCCTGTCTGGTCCAGCGAAGGTGGGTTTGATGCCCATAAGCGACATTGTTGCCGGTGATGTCAGGTAAGGACCTGCCTTACATCAGGCCTACAAGCCCTCAGTCCAGCCGCTCTCAGACTATTGTGGACAGTCTGAGCACTGATGGAGGGAATGTGCATTCCTGGTGTAACTTGGGCAGTTGTACCCGTCCCACAGGTCTGATATTCAGGTGATCCTGTGCAGGTGTTGTTACACGTGGTCTGCCACTGCAAGGATGATCAGCTGTCCTTCCTGTCTCGCTGTAGCGCTGTCTTAGGCGTCTCAAAGTACGGACATTGTCATTTATTGCCCTGGCCACATCTGCAGTCCTCATGCCTCCATGCAGCATGCCTAAGACAAGTTCACGCAGGTGAGCAGGACCCTGGGCATCGTTCTGTTGGTGTTTTTCAGAGTCAGTAGAAAGGTCTCTTTAGTGTAATATTAGTGCAAGTTATTACACCACCCCCTGAGTAACGGCAGCTCCACCAAACGTCGTCTGGATGATGGATGTGCGACATAGTTACTACGGTTTTGGGAAACAGTGACTAGCGATGCATTGTACTATGGTGGTTACGCAGTGAGTTATGTCATTGTACGGGAAGCGCGCCCCTGAACGAGCCAGGTGTGAAAGCGCCCATAGTTTTACTGGTCAGGAAGTTAAACTCAACAGATTCACAGTCCACACCTACCAATGGCTTACTTGTAGTCGTCCACATTAATCTGGGACATGAGAAAGTATTTTAACATAACATTTGAGGGCTTCCATGGAGGGGGAGATTTTAGTGGATAATTACTTAAATTTTGGTCTGTTCCTCACATAAATCCAGTGTACTACTTCAGAACATTAGTGTTGTTGTCTTTATTGGTCAGCCTGATCTTATTAAATTTAAGTGACAATTGCAACAATTTTGCAGACCAAAATTACGCGCTTCACTACACAAGCGTACTTGGCTGGACTCGAGGCTCAAGGCGGTTGCACACCGGATAAGAAGCGTTACTCCGCATTGGAATAAGTGTGTAAGTATGTAGGTGGGTCTTTAATACAAGCGTAAATAATACGTTACCGTAAAAGTCTTTCAATACCAGCATGTAAAACTAGTAATGTAGTAACGTTCACTCTATGAGACTAGGTTGTTATTTGTGCTTGACCAGCGCGGCCACTAATGAACTGTAAAAGAGCTGCGCAAACATTCCTCAAAATATCTCCTTTTGTGTTGTACGGCAAAAACATACAAGTAACAGCATACGGGTTTGAAACAACAGGACAGCGAGTAGGCTAAATAATGACCGAATTGTCTTTTTGGTTATTCCTGTAAAATGTTCCAGACCTGGTATAATTTCCAGCTTTGTAAGGCTTGTTAAGAAGAGTTTTTTTGGGAATGAAATGTAGATTTTATTCTGCACAATGCTTACCCCTTACAAACTAGCCATTGAAGTGTCTGGTTCTCCCTGCGGATGAGCTTTTGACACTGTTCCTCTCCGTGGATGCGATTTGCCCATGTTTGACACATTGTCATTTTTGAGGCTGTTACCCTCGGCACATTAAATAATAATGGACCTGCAAATCAGACACTGACTGTTCGGCCTGTTTGGAAATCTGTTCATCGCCTCATGCTGCTATCATCATCAGACCATATTTAGTGCTGAATAATAATAAATGGTGCTGATTTACAGTCAAACCAATGTGACTTAAGTGTGTAGGTGTATTTTAATTATTCTATATAATGTAGTTTACTATGTATATTAGAGGTCAACCGATAGTGGATTTTGTCGATACGATAGCTAAGGTGGCGGGAAAGGCCGAAGACCGATTAATCAACCGATGGTTTTTAAAATCGATTTATAAAATGTCAAAAATTTTTCTTATTCTTTCTTAACTTTGGCTGGCAAAGACAAATGCCCAGATGCAGTTTTTTGTTCAACCAAAACCCCAATAATAACCATAAAACTGATTTGGTGGATAACGTGGGACTTTTAAAGTATAAACAAGCCTGAAACATGGCGGGGACTCTTATTTTGAAAAGATTAACTTGTGAAAGAACTATCGGCAACCATCGACATATATTTATCCCCATATTAGTTACTTCCAAAAAGTAACTAACTAACTTTTCTCCTCAATCAGTAACGCCCAATTCCCAATGCGCTCTGAGTCCTCGTGGTGGCGTAGTGACTCGCCTCAATCCGGGTGGCGGAGGACGAATCTCAGTTGCGTCTGAGACCGTCAATCCGCGCAACTTATCACGTGACTTGTTGAGCGTGTTACCGTGGAGACGTAGCGCATGTGGAGGCTTCACTCTATTCTCCACGATCTACGCACAACTCACCACACGCCCCACCGAGAGCGAGAACCACATTATAGCGACCATGAGGAGGTTACCCCATGTGACTCTACCCTCCCTAGCAACCAGACCAATCTGGTTGCTAAGGAGACCTAACTGGAGTCACTCAGCACGCCCTGGATTCAAACTCACGACCCACGAGGACTTTGAGCGCATTGGGAAATGGGCGTTCCAAATTGGGAAGAGAAAAAAAAAAGGATAGAAATGAAATGATTTTTTAATGCTTACATATAAATAAAATAAAATCGAATAAATTATTAATGAACTGGCCAAAGAATTTAAATGGGGCTGCGTTAAATTAGAAAACATACATTTAAACATTATACGTTAAATTTGTATTTTAAATTCACAATTATTCTATTGAGTTTATACAGTATTTACCGCAGTTACATCCGAAGTAACTGTAGTTACATTACTGAAAAATTACGTGAAATTCAATTCAATGAAAAAGTAATTTAATTACAGTAATTAATTACTTAGTAGTAATGCATTACACCCAACACTGTCAACAGCATCTGAGCATATATAATAATATATAAGATGACACAGGCCGTTCCACAAATGTAAAGATATTTGTATGGGTAATCTCAAGATATAATCTGTATAATAATAAATAAAATGAGCCTAATGTTTGAGATGTGCCGACAACCAAAACGAATATATATTAAAGCTATTTTCGGTGTAAATGATCTTACCTGTCCTGCGACTAACAGTCCTGAATAAAACCCTCACACAGCCCTGCACATTTCACAGATACATGAGCATATGTTCGGCTATATCGCTAAATGTCCAGCAGTTATTCTGTTTTCGGGGCTCAAATGACCATCTTTGATGAATGGAAACCCGAGAAAATTCTGTGAGGAAAACGGAAAAACGTCTCCATCCATACAGACACAACCTGCGGTACAATACAAGGAAACACAGCATCAGCACCAGCTTACCTTCAAAAGAGCAAAATATGAGGAAATAGCGGAATAATCTCGATCATCCTCTGCTCACGGCTCTCTGTCTGTCCGTGTCTCGATCTGTTCAGCTCTATTCGGTTTGTGTCGAATGAAAATGACACAGGCTGCGGCCAATGGAGGACCGCATTAATGCATTAAACCACTGAGAACATTTACACGGAGAACTGAACATTACCTAATAGCGACAACGGCAAACAGAGCCTAAAATAAAAGTGACGCTGTTTGAAGTCATAATGAAGCATGGAGCACGAGCGCACAGCCATGCAGAACAGCCGAATGCCTTTAAATTCCAATCGCACGCCTGAATTTGAATGGGGGGAAGCGAGCGAGATTAAAATTAGAATGGGGTTAAATTCGAAGACTTTTTTAAAAACATGCATTTCATTTTTCATTAAGAATTACCCATAAACATCACAACATATGGGGTGTTTAAAAAATGTTAGATTATAGGCATATTAATTAGCCTATACAATAAATAAATAAATAAATAAATAAAGATATTTGATTTACGTGTTTCAATAACAAAATTCCATCCAATTGAATGGAATAATCTTTAATAAAATAATATATATATATATATATATATATATATATATATATATATATATATATATATATATATATATATATATATTAATGTTTATTAATTGTATTTTTGAAATAAAATGTCACAATTAAATTTCATGGATTTGATTAATGAAATTGAAATGCGTAAATTTTAAAAACAGGTTTAGGTTTAGGTTTAGGTATTTTTTTTTTTATTTAATTTTTTTTTTTTTATTTGCACTGGGATTTACACGTTTAAATTGCATAAAGTTCAATTAAACTGGACTGAATAATATTTAACAAAATAAAAACCGAAATGTTTTACGTTTTATTAATTTAATGTTCGTAAGAAAATTAAAATGTGTAATTTTTATATGAAATCGAAATGAGCAAATCTTGAAAAAAAATTAAAGTATTTTATGAAAGCACTCAAAAAAAATTAATATTTACACATTTTAATTTCATAACAAAATTCCATACCATTGAACATTGAATTGAGAGATCTTTAATAAAATAAAATAAATAGTATTTTTTATTTTTATTCATTTAATTTTTTTTAAATCTTAAAAATAGGTTAATATATATATTAACCTATTTTTAAGATTTAAAAAAAATATTATTATTATTATTTTTAGTGTGCAGCATCAATATTTAAAATGGCACGCACAGAAATCTAATCAATTCCTTTCTATTTCAATATATTTTAAAAATTAAGTTTTAACTTCACTTCCCAGAATGCTCTAATTCAGCCTAGATTTGTATGTTATTATTTATCTTTAGAAAGTTAAATGAACAACTTTTTGCCCAACCCTGCCAAATTCATACATCCTTGAAGTATGCAACAGTGCTTCAGATCATGATGTACCAACCCAACGGCATGATGAGGTAATAAACATGCCAACTACAAAAGAATGAAGAGCCAAACAGAGGTTTATAAGAACAAGGGAGAAGATCATTGAGACAGAAGCAAGCGGTATTTTATGCCATCTGCATCTGCATAAATCCTGTAGCTTCATTCATGAAGCACCAGCGGTTATTCTGCGGTATAGACGTCAAAACTGAGACCACGCATCAGATTCTAGAAGTTTCTTTTCCAGGCTGCATGCATAATGAGTTGTCAAAACTTTCTTGACAAGCAAAACAAGCACCTGCGAAAGTAAGCATCAAGTACTCTTGCTCGTGCTTAAGGTCCCCACACATAAAGTATTAAACGTTGTGCTTCCCACATTTGGTTGATGGCCATAGAAAATGGGTAAAAATTAACAATTTATGCATGGAGCCACATTGAGAGCCCCATATCTCTGGGTTTTAAACATAAACGGCCTTAAAAAGTGAAGATGTAAAAAGAAAAGTTTGTTCTGAACTAGAATCGAAAAGGATATTAAGATATCTTTAATTCTTCTGGAGTTATTGGATCTCAAACTTTGGAAAATCAACACAATCCTGAATGTTTAACAAAGAAAAAGGGAGTTTTGTCTTTCTCAGGGGGGATATATATACGTGTGCTCAATTATAACTCAATTGTTTATTCTCAATTTTTAGAGTAGGTGCAACAAATAAGTAACACAAAATGACAATTAAATAACATTTCTGGCCTTTCAAAAATATCCAGTGTTCAAATATCCTCCCTTCATTTCAATAATGGCCATGAGCCGTCCATCCATGAATCGGTCAGTTTCTTGATCTGTTCACCATCAACCACAGCCTCCCAAACGCTGTTCAAAGAGGCGTATCGTCTTCCTTCACGTTTGAGACGGGGCCACAAGATCTCAATAGGATTTAAGTCAGGTGAGGAAGGGGCCAAGTCATTATTTGGGCATCTTTGAGGCTCTTGCTGGCTCGCCAAGCAGCGGAGAACTTGGATGCATGTGATGGAGCATCGTCCTGCAGAAAGATCATCAACTCATGAGTTGAGTTTCAGTCAATCTTCAACTCGAAAAAAGGTCCAACTACCTCATCCTTAATGATAGCAGCCCATTCCAGTACCCCTCCGCCACCTTGCTGGCACCTGACTCGAAGCGGTGCCCCGTGCCCATTAGTGATCCAGCCACGGGCCCGTCCATCTGGTCCATCAAGAGTCATTTCATCCATCCATAAAACCTTTGAAAATGTCTTGACGCTTCAGTTGTGAATATATTCAGTGGTGGGTGTTTCAGGCTTCTTGACCTTGCCCATGTCTCTGAGCAGTTGGCACCTTGTACTTCTGGGCACTCCAGGTAGGTTGCAGTTCTGGAATATGGTGGCATTGGAGGATAATGGGTTCCTGGCAGCTTCACGTTTAATTCTTCTCAAGTCTTGCAGTTAATTTGCGCCTTTTCTTCTCCGTGTGTTTTTGCGCCCCAGTTGGTGGTCACGCCTCAATAGTTGAGCTATTTCAAGAGTGTTGCGTCCGTCTGAAAGTCATTTTCAATATTTGACTTTTCAAATCTCATTTTTGGCCAATTTTACCTGAGGTAATGATGCCTAATAATTACGCACTTCTTGATATAAGATGTTCCTCACTTTCGCCCCACCCGCCCTCATTACACACATACACATCACCTGAAAATAAGCATTCAAGTTTATAATGTTTGGAGTTGGAAAATGTGCATGGACATAATGATAAGACCAGAATACTCATTAATAATTGGGCACGCAGTCTAATGCAACAAGAGGTGCTGAAGTCAACTCATTTTAGTAATAGATCTACCAATCTCTGTTGAAAATAATGATGCTGACACCTTTCTACGGGTTTTTTGGAAATTTTTGCGCCAAAATCATAGGCGAGAATTGCCTTTTTGACCTTAAGATACTCAATACCTAACCCTACGTATTAAACTTGTGCTACGTGAAACCTCCAAACTCAAGTGTGATATTACTTTTAATAAGTGATTAGACTTTAATTAGACACAGAACCCCCTAGAAAACACGTAGCAATGTATTAAAAACACTCAGAATACCAACATCCTGCATAATGGCAGCAAGCTTTGCATGGAAACACCATTTACATTTTCTCACTTACACAAACTGTATTTTGACTCCATGTGGAGGGGTAAATATGCATGGCGTGATGAGATGCACTTCAAATGTCCCCCACTGGATCATCAAGACAGAAACTCATGGGGCAGTTGATTGATATGTCATGTCTGACGTGAGGTAGAAGGTTAAATTAGTTATTGAACCGGCCGCAGGCCGAGATCATCAGTTAACCGTCTCGACAGCCAGACAGATTATTGCATACATCATTTTGTCCAATGAAGAATTTGACACATCTGCTCAGATTATTTTTTGGGGGATCGGTTTGGAGAGAAACGATTTGATCCTACAGTTGGTGGAGAGTGAATCTCCTATATAAATGATTATCATTCCGGATGTGTATGGAAATTGCAACATAGTGATTATCAGAGCAACACAGCAAGAAACATGGATGCCAAGTTCGCTATTTTTGATTAAAAAATATTAAGTGATGCATAGTCAAATAAACAGGCTTATCAGCTTTTAAAAGGGAGGAGTATTTCTCATGTGTATGTTATGTCAGCGTAGAAGAAAGTGTTTCTCAGCTTGTCTCACATGTTTGCTCGTGTCTCTCGTTCACTCATTAGTAGTCTGAACACAGTGTGCACTCAAGGTGCCTTTCCTCCATACTGCCCCACAAACACACCTCACGTACTGTACCTTCATCAGACGCAGACTTCAACAATGCAGGACACGCTTGATGTTTTTCAAAAATATGCTACTTTAAGATCATAACATCATGTTATTTAGATGCATTTATGGAGTAAAGGCTGATATTTCTTATGTACTTCACTTCACAACATAATACAGTATCTACCTACAAAGGCCGTTCTGTCAACTCAACCAGAGGTCCTCAGCTCAAAATTGAGTTTTTCATCATATTTTTACTGGTTAAAGATAAACAACAATGATGAAGAAAGCCAAAATATGAAATGCCATGGATCAATATTTATTGAGTAATCCATTATTTTGTAAAGGTGGGTAAAAACAACACTTTTCACTTATGATTCTGGAGCAAAACTACAGGTTGAAAAAATAACCTTAGAAAGGTGTCAATGTCATTATTTTATTTCTACACAGAGATTGGTCGATCTATTACTAAAACGAGTTGACACCAGCAGCTTCTGATGCATTATATGTCAATGGTGGGAGTCCAAAAATGGGAAAAGGCACTTTTTTGTGTTGTTTTTCCCAAGTTTGAGTGCCAATATCTTCAGAATTATAAAAAGTATTCTTATATTCTTTTAGATGCTGGTTCAGAACAAACTCTCCTCTTTGAATCTTAATTTTTAAGGCCCTATATGGTTAAATCCCAGAGATATGAGGCTCTTAACGTGGCTCCATGCATAAATTGTTAAACAGTGATCGAAAAACAATATAGGTTACATGACATGAAGCTACTTTTTCTCCTCCAACACAACAAATGTCTGACGTACAAATAACGTTAAATTAGAAATTAACCCTTATTTATTCACGTAAAAATATATCATTTTGACAATAATGTCAAAAACTAAAATTGAGAGTCCAAAAATACACACAAAAAGTAATTGTAAGGGGGGTTAAAGGGAAAGGAGGAGGTGAGAACCGGCTTAACAATATAAATAATATTTAATTAAATAAAGACACACAGACAAACACATACAGGGCAGCTGCCCGTAATTCTGTCTCTCTCGAACTGTCGTCACCAGCCGCTCTTATCCCTCGCGTGCCCCATCAGGCTGATTGGGGACCGGGTGTGCGTCAGCGACAGAGAGAGAGAGAGAGTAGTTTACTCACCGGTTCTCTGATGCACCGTCGTGTGGTCCCCGATCACTCCTCCACACCCTCAGGTGGACAACACCCAACCATCAACAACTTTTGGCCATGAAAACAAAAACATCCAACTGTCAATAAAATAATACAACAACGTTTATTCAAAAATTGCCCTAAAATCAAAGGTCTAACGACATAAATAAAAAAAAAATCTCTAATGAGGATTTTCTTTATAGAAAAAATATAATCATGCCTGGTACAGCTGCGCTTGTATCAGGGTTAGACATTTTAGCTTAGCATAAAGCTAAATGTTTACATAACAATTTACACAAAGTTAACTATTTCTGCTATTGTATGTGGATTCTGCTCATGAATTCATGAAAATATATTATTTGTAGCTTTCTATACCATGCTAAATGCTACATTGGTTAGCATTTCTCAAGTAAACATCCTTTATTCTTTGTAAGGCTCTTAAAAGAGTGAAATGTATTACATCTTTGATGTCACAGCTCAGGATAGTCGCTACTGAAGTTTTATTTTGGTGTCATCAGCCATGGCAGGATTTTCCTGCAAATCCACAGAGAAAATTCCGAAGGGGAATTGATATTTAGGATGACTTATAATCCTTCAAAGACAGACCTACCATGAGCTCTGATGTTGTTCATCCATGCTTCTTTTGAAGCCATCAGTCCACAATATTTAAAAGTAATTTTTAAACAACCAAATTTAATAGCATAATTACTGCTGAAAATTTCAACATGTTTACATTTTATGCATTTGGCCGACCTTTTTATCCAAAGCGACTTACAGTGCATTTCAGTGTCTGACTTCAGAGTAGTGCCATGCTCCACCAGTTGAGTTACTGCTGTACATGACTCTCATTTTAAATGTATTTGATGTTATCGACACTCTATTTCTAGACTAATGGGTTTTTGAAGCAGAAGGGAAACACACGCTGACTTAAAACCGAATTTTCTCTTTTGCAGTCAGTTCCCACATAAGAACAAGCCTTCATTTCGTCTTTGGTGAAGCCAGTTTTCATCCATTAAAAGGAAGATTACTGATATGAATTTAATGCATTTGTATTCGGTCTGATTGCTCATTATAAGACCTAAATGGGAAACGCCTGAGGGACATTTGAAAATGACTCAGGGACGATTCATTGTCTCATATTCACACACACACACACACACACACACACACACGCACTCACACGCACCGACACAAACACACACTCAATCACACACACACACACACACAGTGCCAACACAAATATCTTGTATCATGCACCGGTCATCAACAAGTGCAAGGAGAACAAATTAATAGCCACTGTTTGTGATTAATTTAATCCATCTATTTATTTATTAAAGTTGTTTTCCCACACCATTCAAAAACATAATTTCTGTGCACAAAGATGTTTTAGAGTAAAAATAAATAGACAATACATGGAGACAACTTTTGGAACAATAACATATTGCCCAATTCTAATAAATTATTGTTTATACTTTTGAAAAAATGCAGGTAAAATTCCCTGTATTAAATTAAATAAATTAGCCTAGCAAATGAAAAAGCATTAAATAAAATAATTAATCACCAAATTAAAAAAATTATGTTTTTAGACCTATATATGCCTTTACACAAACTTAAATGAGCTTTAATGTAGATGAAATAAGTCAGCTGAAGAATGTTCTAGACTTTTTCAAGACTATAAACTATCAGAACTATTTGTCCAATGAGTCACTTTCAGAAAACCAGCTTTTGAACATTTTTAAATATTTTAAATCTAACCTTCTTTTCCTCTGGATCACATTTGCTGAGCTTCTTCAGAAAATGTAAATTGCATTATGATATTAAATTAATTTGAGATGATAATCAAGTTCAGTTGGTGGTTAAAAGTTGCTGGAGAAATCTGCGGGACATGATGCAGTTGTGATGCTTTACATCAGATGATTGTTCAAAATATTGAATATCAGGAATGTATCATGTGTAAATCCTGATATTACACATCAATGTTTATTTAATATCTGTGCACACATCATATACACATCGATGGATGATCCTGATACTGAGACAGAAAGTTTCTCCAATACTTGCTGCAGGCTGCCAGCTTGAACAGGGTCATGACGATTGGCTTTCGGGTCGGAACTGGTGCCAACCTGCGATAGGTGCAACATCAGGACCAATATTACAGTCCTATCAGAAGAGCAACTGCTCCCTTTTGATTGCAATTCCTCCTCTTCTGATTGCTTTTATTTGTTAAATTAAACTGACAGTAAACTGTTAATTTCAAAGAATTGTCTCAAAAAGAGGAAATCAATTAGGGACATCTGGGAGGCGAATTAGCGATAAACACACATTTCTGTATGGAAACAGCTGAAGGGCAGATTTCTGTGCCGATAAACCAAAACCTATGCAACAACGTGTTTTTTTAGGCATGACGTCATCACACACACCATTTTTATCCATAAAAGTCCATTTGAATGGAAACGGGCAGAAGACGCCAAATTTCGGCAATTTTTTATACGCATTTTCACTTTGTTAATAACAAAAAGTGGATGGAAACTAGGCTACTGTTACTTAACAGAAAATCAGCATTTATGTGTGTTACGATCCAAGTTTGGGACCAACATAAGAAGCCGTCAAAAACAAAAGGGTCACAATGGCCATGGTAAAAAAAAGAGGGTGAGGTTTATTTACAAAAATGAAGAAAACTACAGGAAATAAAAACATAAACAAAACAAAGACAGGTAAGCAGACTAAATTCAACTTTTTTTTTCCTTTCTACTGGCTACTGTAATCTATTTTAACTAAACAAGACAACACTCACCATCCTCTTAAATGTAGATTTCTTGGGACAGCCTGAGCTAAAGGCCTAAATTTCTAGCACTTTCAAAAGGCAGGGTCTTTTCCTTTTCCAATTATTATTATTATTTTTTTTACACAAGTACCACCCCATCATAGCCTACCATGGAGAAAAATACAATGAAGTAAAAACTAGACTCTACACCATGAAAGAGTCTAAACATATGGCAAAACAAAAGTGACGGTCGCGAAGAGCCATCACTCCAAAATGTCACATGTCCAAAATCAAAATGCAGCATAAACAAAGCATGCTATGGGAAGCAAAGTAGCAATCCATGCCAGTGGCAGAACCAAAGCATCCTACGAAACACAGAGTAGCAATGCATGTCAATGTCCTAAACGACGCAAGCTACAAAACACATAAATATTAATGCAATCAGGTGGTACATATCCTGGACGAGCCCCCAATTTATTCCAGTCTCTTCGGGAGCGTGGGTTCGAATCCCACCACTGCCACCATCCTCCTCAAACCCAGAAACTTCCTCCCGAATGTGTTTTGGGCAGGCTTTATATAGGCAATGGTCTGTGGTGATTGGTGGCGGCGATATGATGATGTCATCGGGTGTTCCGGTGGGAACAACCAGTGGAAGGTTTCTGTATTGTGACATAACAAGGAAATCCGAGGACACACAGAAGAAAGAGAAGACACAGAATAAGCATTTTTCTACCATTAATTAATAAAAATTAAATGCATAATAATGTCAAGAAAATGTATATCAAGAAACAGAAATTAACTGCAAAATTCAGAAAATTTAATTCGAGTATAAAACAGAAGAATCAGAGTAAACATTTAGCAATTTCAAGTAAAAAAATTTTTTTTTGCAAATGTGTGTGTGTGTGTGAGTGTGTGAGTGTGTGTGTATGTGTGTGTGTGAGTGTGTGTGTGTGTGTGAGTGTGTGTGTGTGTGTGTGTGTGTGTGTGTGTGTGTGTGTGTGTGTGTGTGAGTGTGGGTGTGTGTGAGTGTGTGTGTGTGTGTCAGTGTGTGTGTGTGTGTGTGTGTGTGTGTGTGTGTGTGTGTGTGTGTGTGTGTGAGTGTGTGTGAGTGTGTGTATGTTTTGCACAGAGGATGTTTTAGAGTCTCATCCTGTAATTTCTGTCTGTTGTTTCTGCATTCAGGCTGATTTATTGATTGTATTTGACAGATGAAAAATGCTGTGTTTTTTGTTCTTTCCCATTTATTTTCAATGGTCGATCAAATTTGACCGCGGATACCAAATGTTGTTTTATTTTTTACGACCACTAAGACTTATCATATCAAGCCAAATATTTTGTATGTTCAGATGGCAAATGGAGGAAAAACCACCAAGTCTTGTACTGCTCAGATAAAGGAAATAATTTGTATTAAACAAGGGGCCAAATTCCAAAGTAACTTTAAGGTGTGCCTTTAGCCCTGTTGTGCCATATATGAAAAGGACATGGCATAGGAAAAAGAGAGTTTGGCACTGATGCATCACAATGATAAACTCGCCAGGAACATGCTCAGGAGAACTGGTGACCTTTTCTTCCTGGAGAAACAGGCACAAATTGCTCTCCGCAGAGAGGAGGAAGGACAGGCCCTGAATCTGTTGTCAAAATTAAGCACTTGAATGACAACACACAAACAGAAGCAGCTGATGTTCTGACCTGCTAACATGACTACTGAATGGGAGATCAAATCTGTCAAGTATGTTAGTTACAAGTGAGAAGGTTTGAGATATCTGTTACTATACAAAACCCCAGAAGAACACAATTTGAAACCTGCCATCTTAGCTCATGGGCACACCACAGAAGAAAAGTGAAATGTCTACTGTGCTCAAACACAATAACTCTACAGGTAAAATGGCTATTGCATCTTATAATGAGAAAATAATGGCAACATTTTGACAAAATAAACGCATTTTATTTTCAATAGTGTTCACTGCAATGAGTGGGCTAACAACTATATGAGTGACGCTCTGCTTGTTATGTTTCCGCCCAAGATTTTCCAGGATAGTCCTGGTTTTTGGCCATCAATTCTGGGAAATGCCCTTGAATTTCAATATTTTCCTTATGCATTCTGATCTGACAATTTACACAGGGTTTATTTCTATCTCTTCTGTTCCAACCTTATTTCAAACTCACTTCTCTGTCTGCTCGTATGAATGTAACACATCGTACGAAAGTGTTAATAAATATTTTTCTCCAAAACGCATTGGCACTTATTGGCACCCTTTTATTCAATACTTTTTGCAGCCTCCCTTTGCCAAGATAACAGCTCTGAGTCTTCTCTTATAATGCCTAATGTGGTTGGAGAACACCTGGCAAGGGATCTGAGACACTTCCTCCATACAGAATCTCTCCAGATCCTTCAAATTCAGAGGTCCATGTTGGTGGACTCTTCTATGGGGTTCAGGTCCGGGGACTGGGATGGTCATGGCAGAACCTTGATTTTGTGGTCAGTGAACCATTTTTGTGTTGATTTTGATGTTCGTTTTGAATCATTATCCTACTGGGAAGATCAAACCAGGGCCCATTGTAAGCTTTCTGGCAGAGGCAGTCAGGTTTAAATGTTGTATCTGTTGGTATACGATAGAGTCCATGATGCCATATATCCGAACAAGATGTCCAGGACCACTGGGAGAAAAACAGCCCCACAACATTAAAGATCCAGCACCATGTTTAACCGTGGGCATTGGGTACTTCTTCATCTCTGTGTGTGCCAAACCCATCTCTGGTGTTTCCTGCCAAAAAGCTATTTTTTGTTTCATCTGACCAGAGAACCCGTCGCATTTGAAGTTCCAGGAGTGTCTGGCAAACTGAAGATGCTTGAGTTTGTTGTTGGATGAGAGCAGATGCTTTGACCCTCCCAAAAAACTTTCTGACCCCAAGACCCAAATAATTTCTGCAGTTCTGCAACTGTGATCCTTGGAGATTCACTGTGCGTGGAGACACTATAGGCACACGTCCTCTTCCAGGCCGATTCTTCAGATCTCCAGTTGATTGGAGCATCTCAATTATTGCCCTGATGGTGGAAATGGGTATTTTCAATGCTTGGGCTATTTTATTATAGACACTTCCCATTTTGTGAAGCTCAACAACCTTTTGCCGCACATCAGGACTATATCCTTTAGTCTAACCCACTGTGATGGATGATTAAGGGAATTTGGCCTGTGTGTTACCTCATATTTATACCCCTGTGAAACAGGAAGTCCCAGGTGCACTAAAAATGTCAAATATGAAGGGGAATATACTTCAGATGTATTTTACTCATAAGAATTTCTAGCAGTGCCAATAATTGTGGCCAATGTGTTTTGGAGAAAAATATTTATTTAATAATAAGATATTTCCCCTCTTTCATTTGTTTAACTTCAATTAAAGGTTCAATTATTGTGACTTCTTTGCTCAAATTTACAAAGGGTGCCAATATTTTTGGCCACAACTGTAGTGGAATACAGTTACTAATATTTTTCATTTTAAATATGTAATCCCGTTACATGTATTCCATTAATCCCCAACCCTGGCTATGACATATACCAAGTAATGTGACAATATGCCAAAGCATTGCAAAGATACAGCCTCACGTCCATGTTGGTGTGCTCGCCATCATATTAGTTGAAGTGCTATTCGAAAACGATTTGGTCTATCAAAAAGCTTTTTAAATACAATAAGTGCCTACGCACTTTCAGTGCTTGGTCCCTAATAAGAAAATCAGTACAAATGCAATAGTGTTCCAGCACCTTTGGTGCTTAGACCGCTAAAAAGTCATTCATAATTCTAAGAATGAAAAGTCAACACATATAGATAAAAATAAAATTATGAGATAAATAGTCATAATTTAAGATACAAAATGTTAATTTAAATTTTATTAAAATTTCTTTATGTGTGCTAATCTTTCGGATTAAGGCATGACAAAAACTGTGCATTCAAAATTACATGGTATAATGATAAATTATGCAACATCAATCAAATAAAACAAAAAACTAAGTAGGCTAAAAAAATTAGATGGAAAAAAAATAAGTATAAAATAGGCAGTGCGAACTAAGCAATTAGCAGTTAGCAATTAACAAATGTAAAAAAAAATTGGTACAATTAATCAAGCAATAATGAAAGAACACAATTCATTGTATATCTAAATTTTGAAAGCTTGGATATGCATTCAGAGAATAATATTCACAGCATTTTCAGGCGTTTTACATACTGTATAATAAATTAGCTACAAGCATTATGGAAAGAGATGAAACAATACTAACATCTATTGGGCATTAACTGGAAAACCTTTGATTTAATCACCTTGAACAAAACAGACAATATCATCTCAGAATAAATGTGATCATTTCAGGGATTCTGATTAGCTACATACATTTTAAAACATTATAAATGTTAGATCAAATGACCTCAAAACCAACCTTGGATCAGTGACATTTTGCAATGCATAGTGAAATATATATATATATATATATATATATTTATGAGGCAAAAAACCCCAAAATTGGCCCAGCATATTGTCAATTTGAGCTGACATGTTAGTTCAACCCAACATGAAGTCTGAGCAATATGTATAGCACTGGATTGCCGTTGGGTTATTTTTAACCTAGACATTTTAAGTGTATAAATACACATCTGAAGTCAAAGAATAATCTCTGGCATTCTACGTGGGGCTGGGTCCAATTTGGGGGAGCATATGCAGCACAATTTTAGCAACATTTCACAAAATACGTGTTGCAGCGAATGTCTGAAAAGCACAAGCGTTAATTGACTGTTCTCATAACCTCCGAGGGCTGCTCGCGTTCACTCCAAAATCTAATTAAACGTGAGGAAACTATCACTCTGACATCTTGAATCTGGATGTGACTCTGTTCTCATTTGCATGATTATTATAACAGCAATCTCCGGCACGCGTGGCATCTTAAGACTTAGACAAGGATGTGCTGCTATTTGAAGAACACAGGAAATCAGATGATCGTTTCGATCATCATAACGTCACAGCAAGATTTCCACATTCGTCACAAACAAGGCCTAAAGCAGATGTTTATCCTCCATTGAACAACCTTTACTTTATCATAATGATGAGATAACAATCGCACCATGTGGTCCACAATGGTTTTATTAATGTCATGTAACCAGACGGTTTGACAAAGAACCGCCCACTTAGACAGGAAGTGACCAGTTCAGTTTTTGCATGCCTTTTATATCATTTGTGCCGAAAACACAATTTTTACAAAAACATTATTTAGTTATTAATTATAAGTTAATAAGCTGCATAAAGTTTAAAAAAGTACTTGCTGAAATGAAAACAATTCAATGCAATTTACATTTTATTTTATGCAAAATAAAAGTGAGTGATGCCGAAACTGATAATCTGAGATTTTTTTATACACCATTTTTAGATTATTGATCAATGGGACATTACCTGAGACTTGAGGAAGGTTGATACAGCTCTACTGTTTTTGTAA
This sequence comes from Moxostoma hubbsi, assembly GCA_032164185.1. Taxonomy (NCBI): domain Eukaryota; kingdom Metazoa; phylum Chordata; class Actinopteri; order Cypriniformes; family Catostomidae; genus Moxostoma; species Moxostoma hubbsi. The sequence continues at coordinate 1,256,551 of JAVLUX010000065.1, forward strand.
AACATGATGAAAGGAACCAATGGCCAAAAAAATAATCAACATCATTAATAGTCAACGCTCACATGTACTATATGATCTATAATATAGTTTTAGATCTGGGTGAACTAACCCTTTATATGCTACTGTACACTGCATCCTATGAAGTGTGCACTAGTCAGAAGAGATGTAGCACCCTCTGCTGTTCACAGAAAACACTTGATTCTGAAAGTTTTCTTAAAGGTTCAAGAATTCCCATTATTTGCATTATGCCAGTGCAGCTCCTATCTACAGGAATGGAGAAAGACAGATTTCTCAAAAACAAGGTCAAGACTACAATCAAATCTGACAACACTGGAATCATACATTGAGCTTCTTTACCTCAAATTACACAACATTTTCCCAGCTTGTATAGCTAATGCGCATGCACGTTCTAAAGTTGAGTGACAGGTGATGTCTGTATCTAAAAGGTGATTGGCTCTTTTACCTGTAAGGCGGGACTTTCTACATCCGTTGTCCGTTGGGCGCTCAGAGCTTCTTGGATGAGCTTTCCAATTTCCCCCTTAAGTTAACCCTTGTGCGGCTTTCGGGACATTTATGTCTTTTTCATTCATTTTTTTTTTTTTTTTTTTTGGATCATTTTGGCCGTGTTAATGGCAACAACATACATTTAGACAAAGGTGAGTATTTTTTGGGGACGTTTGATATTTCAACATCAGTTCTTATAATACATCTATAATAATACATCTATAAAACACTGTGAACACAAAATAGTTACACTCAGGAACTTTAGGATAAAATTGTCCCCATTGATACCCATTAAATCTGCAATATTTGATCCCAGTGCCATTAAAGCATCAAATCATGAATTCTATTATATTTGTTGTCATTCTGGAGCCCTGAATTCAAAATTAAACATATATAAATATTCCACCAGATGGCGCCATTGTTCTCATGTTTATCCTGTGGATCAAATACAAGCTTTCCCCCAATTCTCTGTTTCCTGTATTATAGAGACCTGCAGGACACCTGAATACATGATGCAGATACAAGTGTGTGTGTGTGTGTGTGTGTGTGTGTGTGTGTGTGTGTGTGTATTCTCTGTTTCCTGTATTATAGAGACCTGCAGGACAACTGAATACATGATGCAGATACAAGTGTGTGTGTGTGTGTGTGTGTGTGTGTGTGTGAGGTTGCCTTAACTGCTAAATGTGCTAAATGTGCTGTTCACAAATACCATCGATAAGGAAATGTACAGGCAATGATACAGCAACATTTACCAGTATATTCAAAAGGGTCGTGTTCACACATGACCTCTAAACTGAAAATTGTAGGTCATTTTCTGGAAAAGCCTGTATGTGTGAATGCGACATAAGACTTTCAACTGACCCAGAAATGTGTGTGTGTGTGTGTGTGTTAGAGAGAGAGAGAGAGAGTGTGTGTGTGTGTGTGTGTGTGAGGTGTGTGTGTGTGTGTGTGTGTGTTTGTGTCTGTGTCTGTGTCTGTGTGTGTGTGTGTGATGTGTGTGTAAAAAAACTACAGTGGCATTATTTAAGCAAACTGGAAATTAAAGGGTTAAATCATGTTCAAGACTTATTTTGGTTGAAAAAATTAAATCATTGAAAGTGTAAAATAATATGAATATTTAACATTATTATGGAAGTTTTTTGACACTGATATTTTTGTCCTCTGAGTAACTTTTTTAAACTGACACCCAAGGGTTAAAACCTTGTGTATATATATACACACACACTCCCTATAACCCACAATTAATGCAGTAGCACTTTTCAGAAATATTATAAATCATCAGCTATATCATTAAATACATTATATTTAATTTAATAGTATGTATTTGATATATTATCAGACTTCAAAATTGAACCAATGAATGCACCGGTAAACTCATAAACGAAATGAATGACTCGGTCATCTCGTTTCTAAAACGAAGATCTGCTGACTGACTGAACAAGAGGAGGAATGTTCCTTCAGATCGGCATGTTAGTCAGTCCTGATCTATCCTATTGATAACCAGTGAGAGAAAATATTCAAAAGCCCCACAGGACAAGGGTAAAAACTATTGTTGATAAACCATTGTCGAAATTCAAAGGCATGTGTTGTCCTTCAACATGAGCCTGTTTTAAAAAGATGATCAAATCTGGAGTGAAGATTAGGCAGGCATGTTAACATGGTCAACACAAGCACAACAGATGGCAGAGGAATGATGACAGATGTGCACCACTGAAGGAGAGAAACAATCTGCTTTGATATTATACTGCACATCTGTGTCTCCTCTGGGCAGGGGCGTAGAGGCCATTACACACACACATATATATATATATATATATATATATATATATATATATATATATAAGGTGCAGTATGTAGATTCAGAAAGGTTTGTTATTAGTGACACCGGTGGCCGTTAAGTGAACTGCAGCCTGTTGCTCGTGCTAGTGCACACACTCCATAGGGACGCGAGCGAGCATCCCAAACAATGACGTAACGTACAAAGAGCCTGAATGTGATCCACCGACATCATGCTGACAGACGAGGCAGCATAATTAAAATTACACAGTTATGAATGTTTTACTACAAACTTTGAGGCTAAACTAAAACTGCTAATCAGCTAGCATAGCATACTGATACACACATACAGCTACATACTACCCAACTACACCAGACACTTTACGGTTGCACTATTGTATGTTTTATATGTCATATGTTGCACTACGATCAAGAAACCAGCATATTAGCTTACATATATCCTGTATACCTGACTTTTAGTATAAAGAGAAGATCGTTGAAATTATTTGAAAGTTACGAAGCAAGCGTGCAATTCGTCAGCGTTAGCAGGCAAGATCGAGTTAGCTAAAATGGCACAGGTCAGTCCTTATGGCGGTATATTTCACACGCTTTGCAGTTATGTAAGTTTACCTGTCGTATAAGAAGAATTCAGGGTCTGCTTTGAGCCCCAAAACCGAACGAAGGTCCCTCCAGGAATCAAACGCCCTGCCGATGCTCACTCTAGTTTTTGCTTGACCATGATCATATTCCCGCTTATCCAGACGGGATTCAGTGGATACATGTTTTTTTGGTTTTTTTGGCTTATACCTCTTACACACTACACGACTTTCAAAGACGTCGGATCGTGGTGCCATTCGTATTACACAACTGTCTGTCTTGTCACTGAAGTCGTGGCGATTTCAAACTACACGAGGAATCAGCAACGGGCGAACACATTACAAAACATTTCACTATTGATGAATCACCGACGACTCTTCCCGGACTCCAAATTACGTTTCACAACAGAGTACACGCGAGAAGTGATACGAGAGACGAAATCTAATGCATGATCATACGTTATGTGTTTCAGAATGTGATGATGATGTTTTTAATCATATATTTTATTGGTTACAATATGATAAAGTGCCTCATACTGTAAAATCTCCCTATTTGCTGACCTGACTGTCCAAGAGAATTGCCGATTTCTCTCCAACTCTTCTGTTTCTCCTCCCGGTTGTGGGACAGTTCAGAGGAAACATCTGGTGCTCCTGCCAATGATCCACTCATTCTTCCTCCATTTCTTCAGTCCAATGAGTCTTTCTTGATGCCGCAGCCGCTAGTTGATGTTCTGTTGCAGGTACATCAAGACTCCTCCCACTGAAACTTCCCGCCCGTTTCTTGCTCTCTCATTGGCTGTGGTCAACGCTGCGGTTGTGTTCGGTCAAAACATATTTCACATTGCACGATTTGGAGTCGCAGACGGGTTCAGATATTTAACATTCTAGATATCTCAGTGACATCGGTGACGCTTCGGCGTTTCTCTCAAATCGCGTCTTTGATAGTACATACATTGCGTTCATCGCTCACGCAAGCGAGCTCCGATTTGCCTGCGATTTCAGGCTTTAGTCGGCGATCTCTACAAAAGTGTCGGCGAGTGCAAATCGGGCCTAGAATCATGTAGTGTAAACTCGTCATTACTCTGAGTTTGTAGGAGTCGGTGTTGTGCTGGGAGCCGGACGTTTGCCGGATCTCTAAGATAACGTTATCTAGTGTTGCAGTTTGTTGTCGCTGTTGAATAGCGAAAGAGAAGCACTGAGACTCTCAGGAGCATAAACGTCAGATCCCTGCGTTTGTATTTGTGCTCCATCAAGCTGTTTTTAACGCAAGTGCGTGTCCTCGTCTTGTGTTGTCTGCTGAAGGGTTGGTTTGCTCTCTGTATGAGCTGCTCGTTGCCTATACAGCGAGTATCACTTACTGCCCCCTGGAGAAAACAGGTGGTACTACAAGCTTGAATTGCTCAGGTATAGGGAATATTCCTTATCACAGTCTTGGGACGATTAAATGCGTACATTTTTGTACTAAATTAACGTGCTAAATCTACAGCCATAATTTTAGCTTTTATATTCAATAAATCTATATGTAAGGGATAATGTACAAAATGTATACATTTTTAGTTAGGAAGCGGGAAACTTTTAATGGTAAAACTCAACATAAAACATACATGAACAAACACAGACACACATGCAATACGGCCGTGTCCATCTCGCTCTCCCGCTGATCAGCTGATTCACGCCCCAGCCACGCCCTCCTCCTCGTCACATACACTACAGTGTGAACAGGACGTCTCTCATCCAGGTACTGAACGGGCTCAATGCTGCTTAGTTTTAGCGGGTCCCATTTTAGAGCTATAGAGTGATATGGCTGATATGTCTTTTGGAATCGGTAAGGATTTAGCTTGAAATCAGGGCAATTATTCCAGTAAAAGTGTGAATTACCTTTTTTAAATGAGTGTGAGGAACATGTCCCCCACATCCCATTTGGCTGCTACACCCTTGCCCCCTTGTGCCATACTGCAAATCTGTAGCCTTCCAACAGAAAGCATGTCTGCCGGCCCTGATTAATCACATGGAACTTTAAAAGACAAAGTCTGACTTTCAAATTTCCAGTATGAGGAAGAAAAAACATTTAAATCTCCGGTCGGTCATTCACAATAATGAATCATTTAAAACACTCATTATGAATGAAAACCGCTTTCTGAATCAGAGAACATGAGTGACCTTCTCCATCATTCTGTCACTCGGAGCCAGAAACACATTTTGAGTTTTATGATCGGAAGGAAAAAGGAAAAAGGAAAGTTTTCTAACCATACGATTATTGTGTTTCTACTCCAAATGTGTTTCTGGGTCAAAGTGATGATGGAGACGGTCACACACGGGGAAAATAGCAGTTCATTTCACACTTTAAAGAGCCATCAAAAAAAAAAAAAAACTAATAGAAAATGAGATCAAAAAAATAATAAAAAAATGTATTAATATATATATATTATTTATTATTATTATTATTGTTATTATATATATATACATATATATATATATATATATACACATACACACACACAGGTATATATAATAAAATAAAAATGTAAGAAAAATACATATAAAATAAATAAATAATAATACAAAAAATTATTATATATATATATATATATATATATATATATATATATATATATATATATGTGTATATATATATATATATATATATGTGTGTATATATATATATATATATATACACACACACACACACAAACACAGGTATATATAATAAAATATAATATGTTAAAATTAAAATTTAAGAAAAAATAAATACAAAATAAATAAATAATAATACAAAAAATAATTATATATATATATATATATATATATTTTATATATGTATATATAATAAAATATAATATATTAACATAAAAAAATGTAATAAATATGAATAAAAATAAATAATAATCATCATTTAAAAAATTACACATATATATATATATATATATATATATATATATATATATATATATATATATATGTGTAATTTTTTAAATTACACATATACATATATTTATTTATATATATATATTTATTTATATTTATATTTATTTATTTATTTATAAATACATATATTTATTTATATAATATATATAATATTTTATATATATAATATTTTATAAGAAACAAATTATTTAAAATGAAAAAAATATACATTTAAATGTATTTCAGTTAATGGTGAAACATCATACTGTAAAATAATTAAATATATGCTATATATTGCTTGCAAAATGTTTAGCTCATCAACATACACAGCTATGTTTGCATTTAGCAGACAATTTTATCCTTAGCAATTGACAAATTAGGCTTTTGAGTGTTCGTCAGTAGAGAGAGGTCTGAAAAAGTCTCATTATGATATAAAACCAGTTTCTGACTCTAAATCTGAGAGCATAGTGACCTGCTTTATCATTCTTTGTCACTTTGACCCAAAAACACACATTTAGTTAGGCTGGATGGCTGATCGATGGATCAGGTCACATATGGAGCAGGTCGAAGCCTGGTTCACACTTTTAAGGAATGTGATAATATATCTATATATTCAGTGGCTGGTAAAAATGATAACGGAATGCTGAAGGTATGATGTCAACCAGCACGGGATAAGGGTACAGAGGGGTGGATTGAACCTTCAATGCCACCGAAATATGTCTAGGCCTGAATTATGTAAATTCCGACTTCCAGGAAACATGTTTGTCAGAAAGAAAACTAATAATGCTCCATTTTTATGTGCTGTTATGCTAGAAATCTGCAGTGCACTGTCTACCACAGATTAAGGAGTGAACTAACACTGCCATTGATGCTTCTTTCCATTAACGGAGTCTTTATTGACATCACGAAAGGATAGAAATGAACTTTAACAAGACTATAAAAATATCACTCATCAGGGGTGTTCTTGGCAGCGAGGGTCTGTGTTCTCTTCATCATAACTTTCAAGTGCACACTGCATAGAAAAAATGATTTATCAATAGAGTTCATGATGCCAGCAACACTTTTGCATCAGAACGTCTTAAAACCTCAAACCATAAAATATGCATGTTTTAAAACCTCATGGTACTTCAGTAAATGAGACCCAGTGCGACATGTACACTTTTAGTGATGCAGACCACCCAAGAAAATGATGTTCCACCCAAAAAATTCACTCATGACTGATGCTGTACTTATATGACTGAATTATTATACAACATTGCTGAAAACACGATGGAAAAGCAAGAACACCCAACAGATGCTCAGCAGTCATCACACATCAGCATTTCAACATGGTCAGACTCAATGAGTTCATCTGTAGTGTGAAGCAGTTTTCTCTTCAAATCAAGTCTTATTAGTTTTCTTGCCATCAATCATGTTTTCTTGGTGACTGTTGTAGAAGACTGAACTTACACAATACATACATATATATGACATTTAAGACTTAGGGGTGATTTTACTAAACAGTTGTGCCACTTGTGCACGTGGTGTTTCAGCGCAAAAACCTTCAATCTAGTTTAATCAGTCTCTGCGTCTTGAGTATTTAAACTCAATGTCTTTCCATTCCACTCACAGAAAAAGATGATTCCTGTCGGTCATTCACAATAATGAATCATTTAAAACACTCATTATGAATGAAAACCGCTTTCTGAATCAGAGAACATGAGTGACCTTCTCCATCATTCTGTCACTCGGAGCCAGAAACACATTTTGAGTTTTATGATCGGAAGGAAAAAGGAAAAAGGAAAGTTTTCTAACCATACGATTATTGTGTTTCTACTCCAAATGTGTTTCTGGGTCAAAGTGATGATGGAGACGGTCACACACGGGGAAAATAGCAGTTCATTTCACACTTTAAAGTGAGAGAAAAAAAAAAAGATATAAATAATAATAACAAAAATTATATTATATATATATATATAATTTATTATTATTATTATTGTTATTATATATATATAATGTATTATTATTATTGTTATTATATATATATATATATATATATATATATATATATATATATATATATATATATATATATATATTATTATTATTATTATTATTATTGTTATTATATATATATATATATATATATATAATTTATTATTATTATTGTTATTTTATATATATATATATATATATATATATATATATATATTATTATTATTATTATTGTTATTATATATATATATATATAATTTATTATTATTATTGTTATTTTATATATATATATATATATATATATATATATATATATATATATAATTTATTATTATTATTGTTATTTTATATATATATATATATATTATTATTATTGTTATTATATATATATATATAATTTATTATTATTATTGTTATTATATATATATATATATTATTATTATTATTATTTATTATTATTGTTATTATATATTTATTATTATTGTTGTTATTATATATATATTGTTATTATATATTATTATTTTTGTTATTATATATATATTATTTATTATTATTATTATTGTTATTATATATATTATTTATTATTATTATTATTGTTATTATATATATATTATATATTATTATTATTGTTATTGTTATTATATATATATATATATATAAAATGTATTATTATTGTTATTATATATGTCATTTAACACATTGCATTTTATTGTAAACATTTGTACATTGATATAAACTGTAAATATACTCAATAAATGATTATTTCCTCTACAAGACATTACTTTGAATGTTTCATGTTGATCAATAGAGGTCAGTGTTTCTACATCTAATGCACTTCAGACACAGACATGATCATGTTTGTTTTTTAAAAAGCAATAAGAATTGTTTATGTTGATGACTTCAAATGTTCTCATCAATATGTGTGAGCATTCATTTTGTTTACTATAAACTTAATCTAAATAGAAAGTTTAAATAAACTTATGTAAACCTTACAAATAACACATCCTCGTGCCCAAAAGAAAATGTTATTGCTCACGGTTGCTCAGAAGACTTAATGTCGTTTTTAGCTGATTTGTCTCAATGTTTCTCCTAAAATTCCCCAGGTGAAATAAACATGATTGGCCATTTCATGAATGTCAGCTAAAAACAAAGGAATTAGAACGGTCCAGACGTATTCCGGATCCTTTCAATAAAGTCTCTTTTTCAAGGTAAGTCAATCCAATCAGCGGCTGTTTTTGGACGTTTTTTGCTCCAACTCACTCCGGACCCTCCCTGCTGCATTCCTGGACCTGTAAAGACACCAGCAGGTAGAGACCGGACCAAAATATTGAGGCAAATCTGAGCACAGTCTGAGACATGCTGATATTGTTGTCTAGGAGAAACAATAGAGACATTAAAGAAATCACTGATGTGTGAGAGTTAAACCATGTGTGTTGTATCAAATCAAAGGAAACATTAATTAACCAAACACATGAAGTTAATCATACACAGGGGCAAGATGGCTGTCAGGAGCACCGGGTGTTTTCCCGGTGGGACACTGGGTAATTTGGGCCGGCCCATTACTGTGCAAGTACCGGCCCATCAGGCAATATAGGTGGCCGGCCCTGAGCTCCAAAATACCCAAGCAGACCCCATTACAGAGTGATTATTAAAAAATCTCTATAAGGTAAAGCCAATACAATGGCTTTAATTTAGAAAAACGGAAATGACTTTTATTTTGAAATTCCTTACACATCATAATGCATTTTCGTATGTGCACATTAACTCGTGTGAACATCATTATTTGACAAACAAATCACAATTATTGTGACAACCAAAGACAACTTAAGTATAAGATGAGCTCTGAATAATCATTAAATGACAAATAACTGCAAGTTACAACAAATACAATAACAGCAATGTATAGCAAATCTGCAAACAGTAAAGATATGAGCAATACATAGTCATTTGCATAATTTATTCATATCGCAAGGAGCTGAAGTGCGACTTACTGAATAATGCTCACGCCTGATAAAAATGCAGGTAATAAGTCATGAAAAATATGACTTTGTGTCTGTTTGAGGCTTACATTGTTTAAAGGACAGTATAAACTTCACTTTTTCTCAAGAATAATCTGGAGAAGGAGTTAAAACACTGCAGATATAAAGACAAACTCACATAGAGAGAAAATATGAGCAATTATTCTGCGAAATATATGCAAAGTTCTGCACTTTAAGAGGTATGTTTATTTTGTTTTGACATGACTAGCAGTCGATAGAAATATCTGATTAAATTGAGCCGGAATATGAAATCAATGAGCCGGTGTGTTATGTTGTGGTGTGTTGCGGGATGGGTTTGGCTGGCCGCTCCGGGCCAGAAAGTCCAGGGCCACTTTTTAGTCCCAGTCCGCCCCTGATTATACAGGTCAAAATACAGTCTAAATCAATTTAGTTCCCACAGAAGCAGAACGGCTCTTACCTTCTACAAGACAAAATACTTTCTGGATGAAGCCTATCAGATTTCCTTGGAGAGAGACTGTGGGATATTCTTATATTGAATTATCCGTAGGAGCCGGTGAAGGTGGCCGATAACATGGACTTCGTTCTGACCTATGAAGTAGTGAATGTCACGGCACTGAAACGCTGAGATGTTTCTCCTCTCTGCTCCGCTGCTGATCTTTCAGAAACACGATGAGCTCTCGCTGGGCACAACGTTCATGTCATTATCTAAACACAAGCATTTGAAACTGTTTGGACACACCCACTCATTCTTCATCATTATTATTATTATTATTTAATGAAATAACACAAATGGAATTATGGGAATTCTGCAGCGACCAAAATGTGAAACTGTCTTATACGTATTTGACCACCGTTTATCTAGATCACAAAGTTGCATTTGTTGTTATGTTTGAGTTAAGCAATTTCTATTTATCTTTCAGGCCCACCAAAATATTCTGCAATTAAAGGAGTAGTTCACCTAAAAAGGAAAACTTTCGTTATTTACTCACCTTCATGTCGTCGCAAACCAGTATGCTATTATTTTTTCTGGAAGACAATAAAAAGCCACCATAGAAGCACCATTAAAGACTCATAAAAGTGTTTTAAAGGTAGTCATTTTTTTACTAAATCCAAACATTTTACTCGCTCCAAATTCTTCCACCGGCCCCTTTTGCAGCGACTTAAAAATCACTCGACGACAACAGGTGGAAAAATATTAATTAATCTAAACATAATGATAATAATTGTAAAATAAGCAATGACCTTTAGATAGTTTAACACAATCTCCTAATTATCCACAACAGTGATTGAAGAGACTTTAATGTTTGAATTTAATGTTGAATATATTTTCATGATTTGAACTTTATCACCACCTGCTGGTGAAATCTCCAAACTGCAAATGCAGGAACTGAATTTAGACTTTGTGCCGAGATAAGACGTGGTATTGAAACGTCTTAGCGCAACATCCAAATGATTAGGAAGAGAGCGAATTGCGCTTTGAGCCGCTTTATTTACATACAATACACACACAGTACACTGACCTCCCCTCCCACCCATGCCCACTTGTGCTTTGCGCTGGCACGGAAAATTGGATAATGCGTTGTGCACGTTCGTAGCGTGTAGCGCTGTGCTTTGTGCACTCACGAAAATAGTGCTCTGAGTCAATTCTATATTTGGTTTTTAATTGAAACATGTAAAAAATGACTCTTTAGCTAATAAGTATTATTTGAGATTATGTTAGTAGGTACGTTTGGTCACTTGCTCTTCATGCACAGCTCCGAATTGTGATCCCGTTGCTTGTAACGCAAGGTGACGTTGTCTAATTGTCTTCCTTCCTGTGGAAAGCTACTATATGTCAGTAGGTACAATATTTAATGCGTTAATAATAAAAGTTAGCTTTTTCTTAGAGTCAAGACCAATAATTATCATTATTACTGCAATTAAAACAAACCATTATAACCACTGGTGGTTAGACCTGGAATGGATCAAAGGTGTCCCACCAAAACATATTAACTTGCGCTAAATCACAATTTGTTCAACTTGAAAATGCTAAATTAGACTTTCAGATCGAATTGTTGTTTTCTGATTGACTGTTTAACTACTGCAGTTTCCAGTCTCTCTAGAGGAGCTCTCGTGCATCACGTCCACTTATTTAAATTGCCTTCTAAAGGCCAGGACTTGGATCAGAACAATATCCTTTGGCTTTGGCTCTCTGGCCCCCCCTCTACCTCATTTATTTTTATGCAGAGTTAGGACAGCGCTTTGGCACTTTTCCACCATTAAGGTAGGCAAGAGGCCCGGCTCCTGAATGCTTATGATGAATCAGTCGATTTCAGTTCAATAAAAGTGCACAATTGCTTCATTCTACTCCATTTGGCTTCGGCAGGACTTATGGGGTGATGGGGGGGGGGGGGGGGGTACCCCATTCTTTTTAAGTAAGTCGTGTTGTTTGGTTGAGACAATATACACTAGTGAATAAATAATGAAATGGTCTGCATCTAATTACTGCACAAAAGCTTTATTATAACCACGGGTACGTCTGCATATCCGTCCTTAAAGAGAATTCCAGGGGAAACTCGACGGAAATTAACTGACCTCCAAGATGTTCAGGAAAATGCAGGAAGGTCTCCGTGCAGAAACGTATGTTTACATAAAGCTGGTGAGTATTCTGTACTGATTATAACTAGACAAGTCCATTCCACTTTTGATGGTCAAGAAGGAAGAAACTTCTAGATCTCTGGACAGAAAGGCCCCCTTCGTGTGAAGAGTTCGGAAATCTATCCGTCTGGAGCCCAGCTGGACAGCAGCCTGCAGTTTGGTATTTGGAGAAACTCTGCTGAATTATATTCTGGCAGCTATGTCTTCTATATGTTTTACTATTTTGACCTAGGCCAGTAGGGTGAGATCTTTTGGGGGGGGGGGGGGGGGGGGTCGGGGGGTGTTGACCCTGACCATGACCCTTAGGGTGGGCAAGGTACTCTTGTTTCGCCATCCAACCAGGGAAGGCGGTGTCAGAAGTTTCAAGGGGGCTGGAGGAGAATCTAACCCACCCTATCTTTTAGGGTAAGGATTGGGTTGGGTTTAGGATCAATAGTGTCAGTACAGATGTAATTTAATGCGGGTGCTTTAAATGTAAGCAGAGGTAACTGGCCATCGGGAGAACTGGGACTTTTTCCAATGGGCCGGCCACGAAACAGGGCCACGATATGCCAAAGTGGGCTGCGATATGCAGACGGAAACAGCGAAACACATTGCCAAAACGCCCCACCCCCCCTCCCCCGCACCACATATGTACAGCACATAACAAGTACATAGTATCAAATGCTTAAAGCGGAAGTGTGCCACCAAACGGAATTACAAAAATGACTGTTTTTAGTCAACCTTTGCCAACACCTGTGCCAACACCTGTGTGGCAGGGCGGAGGGCGGGCTGGGTCGTGATTCCGCACACCCGGCCCCTAATCAGGCTAATTAGCCCTCGAGAGGGATTAGCCCGACCGAAGATGGTAGTGCGACAGAGAGAGAGTTACGGACAGCTGTCCGACACATGTGTGTGTTTCTCTTTTTGCTTCAGTTTTATATTAAACTATTTTTTATATCGTCAACCATTAATTCCTTTACACTGGTGCCGAAACTGGGGAAGGAGGAGGGATGTGCCGTAGTGGAGTTCTCAGCGCTACCATTAATCCCAAAGGAGCAGCCGCGGCCATTCGCCGCATGACGGAGGAGCCCGGCCTCCTGGAAGCAGAGGAACGGCCGCCGGCCGCGAGGGGAGGAGTGGCTCCCAACCAACCGCCTGGAGCAGTTACCACTGCCAGCGGCGGGGGAGACCCCTACAGTCCACCAAAAACATGACGTGATTGACATGTTACAGTGACACAATGCAAGTGTGTACATTAAAGTGAATGTTGCTCTACAGTCTGTTCTCAATTCTCTCGAGTGGAGCAACGGTTTGAAGAGTATGTTCAATGGTCACTCCACTGCGTTGGCGATGTATTCCTAGCGTGGAGAATGTTTCCGGTCTAATGTTGTTTTAAATCAGAGATCTTAAGCTTGATGCCCTCATGCCCATGAGTTACGAGATATGGCAAGAGTCAGAAGCTTGACTAATGACAAGGTCTTTAGAAATCGATTTGAATTATGTTGCTTTATGATTAAATCACTGTGAATATGCTGCAGATTTGGGATGTATTGTTCCTCTATTCATCAGAGTAATGAGTCGATCAACAGCAGCATGTTGGATGCATTTGTGGTTTGTGCTGCAGAAGCAGGTGATTTGTGGTCATTCAGTCATGAAATAACTAAAGCCTGAACAAACAGCTGGTCAGAGAAGACGTTCACCTTCATGAAGTTGCCCGTAGTCTGTGTGACATCTCGTGGGTTTGTTCATCTGGAGGTGATCGCTGCGACCTGAAAGGAAAGATGAGATCATATTCAAACAACTCGCTGATCAACACAATTACAATTAAACTCCTTTACTTTGAATTTAACTCATTCTGAAAACAGAGAACTGCAGTTTCCAGTAAGAGTCTGGATTACAGGTGCTTCACATTTCTCTCTTTCTTTCTTTCTTTCTTTCTTTCTCTCTCTCTCTCTTTCTTTCTTTCTTTCTCATTCACTTTCTTTCTTTCTTTCTTTCTTTCTTTCTTTCTTTCTTTCTTTCTTTCTCTCTCTCTCTCTCTCTTTCTTTCTTTCTTTCTCATTCTCTCTCTCTCTTTCTTTCTCTCTTTCTTTCTCTTTCTTTCTTTCTCATTCACTTACTTTCTTTCTTTCTTTCTCTCTCTCTCTCTTTCTTTCTTTCTTTCTTTCTCATTCTCTCTCTCTTTCTTTCTCTCTTTCTTTCTTTCTCATTCACTTACTTTCTTTCTTTCTTTCTCATTCTCTCTTTCTTTCTCTCTTTCTTTCTCTTTCTTTCTTTCTCATTCACTTTCTTTCTTTCTTTCTCATTCTCTCTCTCTCTTTCTTTCTCTCTTTCTTTATCTTTCTTTCTTTCTCATTCACTTTCTTTCTTTCTTTCTTTCTCATTCTCTCTTTCTTTCTCTCTTTCTTTCTCTTTCTTTCTTTCTCATTCACTTTCTTTCTTTCTTTCTCATTCTCTCTCTCTCTTTCTTTCTCTCTTTCTTTATCTTTCTTTCTTTCTCATTCACTTTCTTTCTTTCTTTCTTTCTCATTCTCTCTCTCTCTTTCTCTTTCTTTCTTTCTCATTCACTTTCTTTCTTTCTTTCTCATTCTCTCTCTCTTTCTTTCTCTCTCTCTCTCTTTCTTTCTTTCTTTCTCATTCACTTTCTTTCTTTCTTTCTTTTTTTCTCATTCTCTCTCTCTCTTTCTTTCTCTTTCTTTCTTTCTCATTCACTTACTTTCTTTCTTTCTTTCTCTTTCTTTCTTTCTCATTCTCTCTCTCTTTCTTTCTCTTTCACTTTCTTTCTTTCTTTCTTTTTTTCTCATTCTCTCTCTCTCTTTCTTTCTCTTTCTTTCTTTCTCATTCACTTTCTTTCTTTCTTTCTCTTTCTTTCTTTCTCATTCTCTCTCTCTTTCTTTCTCATTCACTTTCTTTCTTTCTTTCTTTCTTTCTTTCTCATTCTCTCTCTCTCTTTCTTTCTCTCTTTCTTTCTCTTTCTTTCTTTCTCATTCACTTTCTTTCTTTCTTTCTTTCTCATTCTCTCTCTCTTTCTTTCTTTGTTTCTTTCTTTCTCATTCACTTTCTTTCTTTCTTTCTCTCTCTCTTTCTTTCTCTCTTTCTTTCTCTTTCTTTCTTTCTCATTCACTTTCTTTCTTTCTTTCTTTCTTTCTTTCTTCCTTTCATTCTTTCTTCCTTTCATTAATTCTCTTTCTTTTTCTTCTCTTCTTTTCTTTCTTTTTTCATTCATTCATTCATTCATTCTCATTCTTTCTTTCTTCTTCTTTCTTTTTCTCTTTCTTTATCTTCTTTTCTTTCCTTCTTCGTCTTTCATTCTTTTTCTTTCTTTCTTCCTTTCATTCATTAATTCTTTCTCTTCTTTCTTTCATTCTTTTTACATTCATTCTTTCTTTCTCTCCATTTCTTTCTTCCTTTCATTCTTGTTCTTTCTTTATTTTTCTCTTTCTTTTTTCTTTTCAATCTCATTCTTTCTCATTCATTCTTTCATTATTTCTTTATTTTTCTTCCATTCATTTATTCTCTTTCTTTCTCTTCTTTTCTTTGTCTTTTTCTCTTTCTTTCTTTTCTTTTACTCTTCCTTTCATTCTTTGTTTCTCTTTCTCTTCTTTTCTTTCTTTCATTATTTATTTTTCTCTCATTCTTTCTCTCTTTCTTTCTATTTCTTTTTCTCTTTTAAAAAAATTATAAAAACTATATTCAAAATATTTTATATTCCGTACAAACGTCTAATACATTTGACATTTGAATGTATTCATTTAGTAGATGCTTTATCCAAATCAACCAAAAACAAGTGAATTACAACAAATTGTATATTCAAGAAAACTTTATTGAATTTTGAATAAACTTTGATTTTAAATTTGTTAAATTTAATTCAGAGAGAGTGATGAAGTTCATCCAAGAGCGTGTGTTTGATTTCTTCGCATATTTTCACAGTAGTGTAAGTATTCGTTATTAATGCGAGAGTGCCTTTATGAAAACCTCATGGAAGTAATTACGGTGACACCAAAAGAAATGACCTTGTTTGGTTCTGCTGTTGTCATGGGGGTAAATACATTTCTCAAAACTGCACTGGCTTGTCAAGAAACTTTTGGCTCATTTTTATTGAAAAAAGCTTCAGAGTTCGTCAGCGTTTCATTCACTTGACGATTCGCATCCCCTGACCTGACCTCTCATGCACAAAACATCCACCACTCCAATAGAGAGTTTGCAAACAGCAATGACCTTCAGTCATCTTCCTGGAGGGTAATGAAAAGACACCTATAGTCTCATATTGAAATTGCACACACAAATGGGAAAGTACGAGCACTTTTTTGTCTAACTAGACAGTTTCAAGGCCCAAAGAATCTGCAATGTGGACACATAAACACACACACAGGTTATTCTTTAGTCTCTCTGTGACTCTTTAACATGATGGCAGTGATGGGTTTTCTCTCTTGTTGCATTAATTTAGCATTAAAGTGAAACAATACTTGCCTTTGTGTTTTTGTTTAGCAAAACAACACATCGACTACAGTAAAACTTAACATGCATCCCTGCTTGTAATGGGTGGAAAATATGTGCTGGCACCAGATCTGGCCGTAATTGTGTCTACACATTCACACACTCAGTTTCCTGCCATCCTGTAAACGGAGCTTTCAGCCAAACGTTCTAGTTAGAAACACTTTTCTTGCATTATCAGGAGGCCTGGCATCTGAGCCATGGCATGACCTTATTCCACACAGAGGTCATTGAAATCCTGCAGTGAATCAGAGATTATATTAATAACAAGAGCAAGTCTCCATTGACCAGTCGATGTGACCCAAAAACATTTAGAGTTTCACTTCAGTGTAATACAGCGCTGATAAATCATACTGACATGAGATTCATTCAATGCATCAGAAAGATAATTACACAGATTGTACTTCTGTTTCTAACTCATTAAGGGAATGTTCGTTACAAGAGAAAAGAAATGTCTGAATACCATGTGAGGAGCCTATTTGAACACATTCATTCATATATTTATACATGTACCACAAATTAAACATGGAGCTATATAGTAAAACTGACCATGTTTAATTTTTGGGGGGATTGATTATGATTTTTATTACCATGTGTGGCAGCAGGGGGCGTGGTCAAGTGCCCGTCCGGGGGAGAAAGTGGTAAGGGCACTTGCACCTGAGATAAATTATGTCTGTCTCTAATTTCAGTGAGCACGGGGAGAGCGGCATAAAATGCCCACAGGACCTCCAGTCTGGGAGAGAGTTGCACGTCAGTCCAGTGTTTCAACTGATGGGCCGGGTCGTGATGATACACACCCGGTCCTGTATCGGGCTAATCAAGCCTCCGAGAGGGATAAAGGCCGATGGCAGACGGTGGTGCGACAAGAGAGAGATCATTTACGGACATGTCTGTCAAGTCTGTCATGTGTGTTAGTCCTTTGTTTTAAGATTATCATTAAAACCTAATTTATATTATCAAGCTGGTTCTCACCTCATCCTTGCCCGTCGCATCCCCTAAACCCAACACAACCCCTAAACCCAACACAACCCCCAACCCAACACATCCCCTAAACCCAACACAACCCCCAACCCAACACAACCCCTAAACCCAACACATCCCCTAAACCCAACACGACCCCTAAACCCAACACAACCCCCAACCCAACACATCCCCTAAACCCAACACGACCCTTAAACCCAACACATCCCCTAAACCCAACACGACCCCTAAACCCGACGCATCCCCTAAACCCGACGCAGCCCCTAAACCCGACACAACCCTCAACCCAACACAACCCCCAACCCAACACAACCCCCAACCCAACACATCCCCTAAACCCAACACATCCCCTAAACCCAACACAACCCCTAAACCCAACACAACCCCTAAACCCAACACATCCCCTAAACCCAACATATCCCCTAAACCAAACACAACCTCTAAACCCAACACAACCCCTAAACCCAACACATCCCCTAAACCCAACACAACCCCTAAACCCAACACAACCCCCAACCCAACACATCCCCTAAACCCAACACATCCCCTAAACCCAACACAACCCCTAAACCCAACACAACCCCTAAACCCAACACATCCCCTAAACCCAACACAACCCCTAAACCCAACACAACCCCTAAGCCCAACACACCCCCTAAACCCAACACATCCCCTAAACCCAACACAACCCCTAAACCCAACACAACCCCTAAACCCGACGCAGCCCCTAAACCCAACACATCCCCTAAACCCGACGCAGCCCCTAAACCCAACACAACCCCTAAACCCAACACATCCCCTAAACCCAACACATCCCCTAAACCCAACCCAACCCCTAAACCCGACGCAGCCCCTAAACCCAACACATCCCCTAAACCCAACACAACCCCTAAACCCAACACAACCCCTAAACCCGACGCAGCCCCTAAACCCAACACATCCCCTAAACCCAACACAACCCCTAAACCCAACACATCCCCTAAACCCAACACACCCCCTAAACCCAACACATCCCCTAAACCCAACACAACCCCTAAACCCAACACAACCCCTAAACCCGACGCAGCCCCTAAACCCGACACATCCCCTAAACCCGACGCAGCCCCTAAACCCAACACAACCCCTAAACCCAACACAACCCCTAAACCCGACGCAGCCCCTAAACCCAACACATCCCCTAAACCCGACGCAGCCCCTAAACCCAACACAACCCCTAAACCCAACACATCCCCTAAACCCAACACATCCCCTAAACCCCACACATCCCCTAAACCCAACCCAACCCCTAAACCCGACGCAGCCCCTAAACCCAACACATCCCCTAAACCCAACACAACCCCTAAACCCAACACAACCCCTAAACCCGACGCAGCCCCTAAACCCAACACATCCCCTAAACCCAACACAACCCCTAAACCCAACACAACCCCTAAACCCGACGCAGCCCCTAAACCCAACACATCCCCTAAACCCAACACAACCCCTAAACCCAACACATCCCCTAAACCCAACACATCCCCTAAACCCAACACACCCCCTAAACCCAACACAACCCCTAAACCCAACACAACCCCTAAACCCGACGCAGCCCCTAAACCCAACACATCCCCTAAACCCAACACAACCCCTAAACCCAACACAACCCCTAAACACGACGCAGCCCCTAAACCCAACACACCCCCTAAACCCAACACATCCCCTAAACCCAACACATCCCCTAAACCCAACACATCCCCTAAACCCAACACAACCTCTAAACCCAACACAACCCCTAAACCCAACACATCCCCTAAACCCAACACATCCCCTAAACCCAACACAACCCCTAAACCCAACACATCCCCTAAACCCAACACACCCCCTAAACCCAACACATCCCCTAAACCCAACACAACCCCTAAACCCAACACATCCCCTAAACCCAACACAACCCCTAAACCCGACGCAGCCCCTAAACCCAACACATCCCCTAAACCCAACACAACCCCTAAACCCGACACAACCCCTAAACCCGACGCAGCCCCTAAACCCAACACATCCCCTAAACCCGACGCAGCCCCTAAACCCAACACAACCCCTAAACCCGACGCAGCCCCTAAACCCAACACATCCCCTAAACCCAACACAACCCCTAAACCCAACACAACCCCTAAACCCGACGCAGCCCCTAAACCCAACACATCCCCTAAACCCAACACATCCCCTAAACCCAACACAACCCCTAAACCCAACACATCCCCTAAACCCAACACACCCCCTAAACCCAACACATCCCCTAAACCCAACACAACCCCTAAACCCAACACATCCCCTAAACCCAACACAACCCCTAAACCCGACGCAGCCCCTAAACCCAACACATCCCCTAAACCCAACACATCCCCTAAACCCAACACAACCCCTAAACCCAACGCATCCCCTAAACCCAACACAACCCCTAAACCCAACACATCCCCTAAACCCAACACAACCCCTAAACCCAACACATCCCCTAAACCCCACACATCCCCTAAACCCCACACATCCCCTAAACCCAACACATCCCCTAAACCCAACACATCCCCTAAACCCAACACA
Organism: Moxostoma hubbsi; assembly: GCA_032164185.1. NCBI lineage: Eukaryota > Metazoa > Chordata > Actinopteri > Cypriniformes > Catostomidae > Moxostoma > Moxostoma hubbsi. The sequence continues at coordinate 1,276,976 of JAVLUX010000065.1, forward strand.
TCCCCTAAACCCAACACAACCCCTAAACCCAACACATCCCCTAAACCCAACACAACCCCTAAACCCGACGCAGCCCCTAAACCCAACACATCCCCTAAACCCAACACAACCCCTAAACCCAACACAACCCCTAAACCCGACGCAGCCCCTAAACCCAACACATCCCCTAAACCCGACGCAGCCCCTAAACCCAACACAACCCCTAAACCCGACGCAGCCCCTAAACCCAACACATCCCCTAAACCCAACACAACCCCTAAACCCAACACAACCCCTAAACCCGACGCAGCCCCTAAACACAACACATCCCCTAAACCCAACACAACCCCTAAACCCAACACATCCCCTAAACCCAACACACCCCTAAACCCAACACAACCCCTAAACCCAACACAACCCCTAAACCCGACGCAGCCCCTAAACCCAACACATCCCCTAAACCCAACACAACCCCTAAACCCAACACAACCCCTAAACACGACGCAGCCCCTAAACCCAACACACCCCCTAAACCCAACACACCCCCTAAACCCAACACATCCCCTAAACCCAACACATCCCCTAAACCCAACACAACCCCTAAACCCAACACATCCCCTAAACCCAACACATCCCCTAAACCCAACACAACCCCTAAACCCAACACATCCCCTAAACCCAACACACCCCCTAAACCCAACACATCCCCTAAACCCAACACAACCCCTAAACCCAACACATCCCCTAAACCCAACACAACCCCTAAACCCGACGCAGCCCCTAAACCCAACACATCCCCTAAACCCAACACAACCCCTAAACCCAACACAACCCCTAAACCCGACGCAGCCCCTAAACCCAACACATCCCCTAAACCCGACGCAGCCCCTAAACCCAACACAACCCCTAAACCCGACGCAGCCCCTAAACCCAACACATCCCCTAAACCCAACACAACCCCTAAACCCAACACAACCCCTAAACCCGACGCAGCCCCTAAACCCAACACATCCCCTAAACCCAACACATCCCCTAAACCCAACACAACCCCTAAACCCAACACATCCCCTAAACCCAACACACCCCCTAAACCCAACACATCCCCTAAACCCAACACAACCCCTAAACCCAACACATCCCCTAAACCCAACACAACCCCTAAACCCGACGCAGCCCCTAAACCCAACACATCCCCTAAACCCAACACATCCCCTAAACCCAACACAACCCCTAAACCCAACGCATCCCCTAAACCCAACACAACCCCTAAACCCAACACATCCCCTAAACCCAACACATCCCCTAAACCCAACACATCCCCTAAACCCCACACATCCCCTAAACCCCACACATCCCCTAAACCCAACACATCCCCTAAACCCGACGCAGCCCCTAAACCCAACACACCCCCTAAACCCAACGCAACCCCTAAACCCAACACATCCCCTAAACCCAACACATCCCTTAAACCCGACGCAGCCCCTAAACCCGACGCATCCCCTAAACCCGACACAACCCCTAAACCCAACACAACCCCTAAACACAACACATCCCCTAACCCTAACCCTAACCCTAAACCAAACACAACCTCTAAACCCAACACAACCCCTAAACCCAACACATCCCCTAAACCCAACACAACCCCTAAACCCAACACAACCCCCAACCCAACACATCCCCTAAACCCAACACATCCCCTAAACCCAACACAACCCCTAAACCCAACACAACCCCTAAACCCAACACATCCCCTAAACCCAACACAACCCCTAAACCCAACACAACCCCTAAGCCCAACACACCCCCTAAACCCAACACATCCCCTAAACCCAACACAACCCCTAAACCCAACACATCCCCTAAACCCAACACAACCCCTAAACCCAACACATCCCCTAAACCCAACACAACCCCTAAACCCAACACAACCCCTAAGCCCAACACACCCCCTAAACCCAACACATCCCCTAAACCCAACACATCCCCTAAACCCAACACAACCCCTAAACCCAACGCATCCCCTAAACCCAACACAACCCCTAAACCCAACACATCCCCTAAACCCAACACAACCCCTAAACCCAACACATCCCCTAAACCCCACACATCCCCTAAACCCCACACATCCCCTAAACCCAACACATCCCCTAAACCCAACACATCCCCTAAACCCAACACAACCCCTAAACCCAACACATCCCCTAAACCCAACACAACCCCTAAACCCGACGCAGCCCCTAAACCCAACACATCCCCTAAACCCAACACAACCCCTAAACCCAACACAACCCCTAAACCCGACGCAGCCCCTAAACCCAACACATCCCCTAAACCCGACGCAGCCCCTAAACCCAACACAACCCCTAAACCCGACGCAGCCCCTAAACCCAACACATCCCCTAAACCCAACACAACCCCTAAACCCAACACAACCCCTAAACCCGACGCAGCCCCTAAACCCAACACATCCCCTAAACCCAACACAACCCCTAAACCCAACACATCCCCTAAACCCAACACACCCCCTAAACCCAACACAACCCCTAAACCCAACACAACCCCTAAACCCGACGCAGCCCCTAAACCCAACACATCCCCTAAACCCAACACAACCCCTAAACCCAACACAACCCCTAAACACGACGCAGCCCCTAAACCCAACACACCCCCTAAACCCAACACACCCCCTAAACCCAACACATCCCCTAAACCCAACACATCCCCTAAACCCAACACAACCCCTAAACCCAACACATCCCCTAAACCCAACACATCCCCTAAACCCAACACAACCCCTAAACCCAACACATCCCCTAAACCCAACACACCCCCTAAACCCAACACATCCCCTAAACCCAACACAACCCCTAAACCCAACACATCCCCTAAACCCAACACAACCCCTAAACCCGACGCAGCCCCTAAACCCAACACATCCCCTAAACCCAACACAACCCCTAAACCCAACACAACCCCTAAACCCGACGCAGCCCCTAAACCCAACACATCCCCTAAACCCGACGCAGCCCCTAAACCCAACACAACCCCTAAACCCGACGCAGCCCCTAAACCCAACACATCCCCTAAACCCAACACAACCCCTAAACCCAACACAACCCCTAAACCCGACGCAGCCCCTAAACCCAACACATCCCCTAAACCCAACACATCCCCTAAACCCAACACAACCCCTAAACCCAACACATCCCCTAAACCCAACACACCCCCTAAACCCAACACATCCCCTAAACCCAACACAACCCCTAAACCCAACACATCCCCTAAACCCAACACAACCCCTAAACCCGACGCAGCCCCTAAACCCAACACATCCCCTAAACCCAACACATCCCCTAAACCCAACACAACCCCTAAACCCAACGCATCCCCTAAACCCAACACAACCCCTAAACCCAACACATCCCCTAAACCCAACACATCCCCTAAACCCAACACAACCCCTAAACCCAACACATCCCCTAAACCCCACACATCCCCTAAACCCCACACATCCCCTAAACCCAACACATCCCCTAAACCCGACGCAGCCCCTAAACCCAACACACCCCCTAAACCCAACGCAACCCCTAAACCCAACACATCCCCTAAACCCAACACATCCCTTAAACCCGACGCAGCCCCTAAACCCGACGCATCCCCTAAACCCGACACAACCCCTAAACCCAACACAACCCCTAAACACAACACATCCCCTAACCCTAACCCTAACCCTAAACCAAACACAACCTCTAAACCCAACACAACCCCTAAACCCAACACATCCCCTAAACCCAACACAACCCCTAAACCCAACACAACCCCCAACCCAACACATCCCCTAAACCCAACACATCCCCTAAACCCAACACAACCCCTAAACCCAACACAACCCCTAAACCCAACACATCCCCTAAACCCAACACAACCCCTAAACCCAACACAACCCCTAAGCCCAACACACCCCCTAAACCCAACACATCCCCTAAACCCAACACAACCCCTAAACCCAACACAACCCCTAAACCCGACGCAGCCCCTAAACCCAACACATCCCCTAAACCCGACGCAGCCCCTAAACCCAACACAACCCCTAAACCCGACGCAGCCCCTAAACCCAACACATCCCTAAACCCAACACAACCCCTAAACCCAACACAACCCCTAAACCCGACGCAGCCCCTAAACCCAACACATCCCCTAAACCCAACACAACCCCTAAACCCAACACATCCCCTAAACCCAACACACCCCCTAAACCCAACACAACCCCTAAACCCAACACAACCCCTAAACCCGACGCAGCCCCTAAACCCAACACATCCCCTAAACCCAACACAACCCCTAAACCCAACACAACCCCTAAACACGACGCAGCCCCTAAACCCAACACACCCCCTAAACCCAACACACCCCCTAAACCCAACACATCCCCTAAACCCAACACATCCCCTAAACCCAACACATCCCCTAAACCCAACACAACCTCTAAACCCAACACAACCCCTAAACCCAACACATCCCCTAAACCCAACACATCCCCTAAACCCAACACAACCCCTAAACCCAACACATCCCCTAAACCCAACACACCCCCTAAACCCAACACATCCCCTAAACCCAACACAACCCCTAAACCCAACACATCCCCTAAACCCGACACAACCCCTAAACCCGACGCAGCCCCTAAACCCAACACATCCCCTAAACCCAACACAACCCCTAAACCCGACACAACCCCTAAACCCGACGCAGCCCCTAAACCCAACACATCCCCTAAACCCGACGCAGCCCCTAAACCCAACACAACCCCTAAACCCGACGCAGCCCCTAAACCCAACACATCCCCTAAACCCAACACAACCCCTAAACCCAACACAACCCCTAAACCCGACGCAGCCCCTAAACCCAACACATCCCCTAAACCCAACACATCCCCTAAACCCAACACAACCCCTAAACCCAACACACCCCCTAAACCCAACACATCCCCTAAACCCAACACAACCCCTAAACCCAACACATCCCCTAAACCCTACACAACCCCTAAACCCGACGCAGCCCCTAAACCCAACACATCCCCTAAACCCAACACATCCCCTAAACCCAACACAACCCCTAAACCCAACGCATCCCCTAAACCCAACACAACCCCTAAACCCAACACATCCCCTAAACCCAACACATCCCCTAAACCCAACACAACCCCTAAACCCAACACATCCCCTAAACCCCACACATCCCCTAAACCCAACACATCCCCTAAACCCAACACATCCCCTAAACCCAACACATCCCCTAAACCCAACACAACCCCTAAACCCAACACATCCCCTAAACCCAACACAACCCCTAAACCCGACGCAGCCCCTAAACCCAACACATCCCCTAAACCCAACACAACCCCTAAACCCAACACAACCCCTAAACCCGACGCAGCCCCTAAACCCAACACATCCCCTAAACCCGACGCAGCCCCTAAACCCAACACAACCCCTAAACCCGACGCAGCCCCTAAACCCAACACATCCCCTAAACCCAACACAACCCCTAAACCCAACACAACCCCTAAACACGACGCAGCCCCTAAACCCAACACACCCCCTAAACCCAACACATCCCCTAAACCCAACACATCCCCTAAACCCAACACAACCTCTAAACCCAACACAACCCCTAAACCCAACACATCCCCTAAACCCAACACATCCCCTAAACCCAACACAACCCCTAAACCCAACACATCCCCTAAACCCAACACACCCCCTAAACCCAACACATCCCCTAAACCCAACACAACCCCTAAACCCAACACATCCCCTAAACCCAACACAACCCCTAAACCCGACGCAGCCCCTAAACCCAACACATCCCCTAAACCCAACACAACCCCTAAACCCAACACAACCCCTAAACCCGACGCAGCCCCTAAACCCAACACATCCCCTAAACCCGACGCAGCCCCTAAACCCAACACAACCCCTAAACCCGACGCAGCCCCTAAACCCAACACATCCCCTAAACCCAACACAACCCCTAAACCCAACACAACCCCTAAACCCGACGCAGCCCCTAAACCCAACACATCCCCTAAACCCAACACATCCCCTAAACCCAACACAACCCCTAAACCCAACACATCCCCTAAACCCAACACACCCCCTAAACCCAACACATCCCCTAAACCCAACACAACCCCTAAACCCAACACATCCCCTAAACCCAACACAACCCCTAAACCCGACGCTGCCCCTAAACCCAACACATCCCCTAAACCCAACACATCCCCTAAACCCAACACAACCCCTAAACCCAACGCATCCCCTAAACCCAACACAACCCCTAAACCCAACACATCCCCTAAACCCAACACATCCCCTAAACCCAACACAACCCCTAAACCCAACACATCCCCTAAACCCCACACATCCCCTAAACCCCACACATCCCCTAAACCCAACACATCCCCTAAACCCGACGCAGCCCCTAAACCCAACACACCCCCTAAACCCAACGCAACCCCTAAACCCAACACATCCCCTAAACCCAACACATCCCTTAAACCCGACGCAGCCCCTAAACCCGACGCATCCCCTAAACCCGACACAACCCCTAAACCCAACACAACCCCTAAACACAACACATCCCCTAAACCCAACACATCCCCTAAACCCAACACATCCCCTAAACCCAACACATCCCCTAAACCCAACACACCCCCTAAACCCAACACATCCCCTAAACCCGACGCAGCCCCTAAACCCAACACATCCCCTAAACCCAACACATCCCCTAAACCCAACACACCCCCTAAACCCAACACATCCCCTAAACCCAACACATCCCCTAAACCCGACGCAGCCCCTAAACCCAACACATCCCCTAAACCCGACGCAGCCCCTAAACCCAACACAACCCCTAAACCCAACACAACCCCTAAACCCAACACATCCCCTAAACCCGACGCAGCCCCTAAACCCAACACAACCCCTAAACCCAACACATCCCCTAAACCCAACACATCCCCTAAACCCAACACATCCCCTAAACCCAACACATCCCCTAAACCCAACACACCCCCTAAACCCAACACAATCCCTATCAATGGTATTTGTGAACAGCACATTTACCAGTTAAGGCAACCTAACAATGTTCCTTTAATTACCTGGTTGCATGTGTGAAAGGGGCTTTAGTCTGACCCCACATTTTTGGCTTAGGTGTGGGAGCTGCACACCATGGTCAGGTTTGATTGTAAGCATATTGTGGCATCATTGCAAAATCTCACACTTCAACAGTTTAAAATAAATGCTACAATTTTACAAATAATTGAATTTTATGTCTAAATATACAGTACTGGATATCCAATGCATATTCTAGAAGTTACGTTTCTTACAACATTAGATTATAGAGATCAGCCAATGCATGCAGCACTGGAGCCATCTACTGGCCGTAGTTGTTATTTCATGTATTGTCATTTTTATTCCAGCAGATGTCACCAGAAACCCCCAATGCATGACATTTTTTTATGTTATTTATGTTTGACAATCTTAACATTTTCTGTGAAGGTTTTTATTGAAATGAAGAAAACAAAATGTGCTTATTTTATATGAACATGATTGGAGTAATTTAGAGGTAAATACAGTCAAAAATACCATAAAATCCTAAACTAAACATAGACATGCTGTGTTTTTACTTCAGGGAAGACGGTGTAATCACATTTCTTTAAAAAAAAAAAAAAACTGGGGGTTCAACATTTTATATTTTGGGTCAAATCTGACCCAAAAAGATGAAACGGGATTCTCTATTGATAAGTGTAACAAGGGTTAAACCAAAGTATAGTTACTGTAGTAAAATCATGGTTCAGTTTCATTAGTGATGGATAAAGCTCTTGCCAGGGAACCCAAATCTTACAGCAATGAAACGTAAAACTATTTCAGATAATAAATTCACTCCCTGTCCACTAAAGGAGCTCCGTGCACATGAAAACTGTGGAATTAGTTTCTTCTATGAACAACCAGCATGGCAGTATAGAGTCTTTAACGCAGTCTTAAAGGTGCAGTGAGTGATTTTAGTTGTTCTACTTCCACAAACCTGAGCCGTTAGATTAGCCACATCCCTCTTTCCAAAACCCCGCCCTCCGAAGATACCAAAACCAGCTTTATTGTGACCAACATCGAGAAAAAACGGTTGTTAAAAGCAACAGCAGCAAAACAGCGCCCTCAACTGACAACTGTTATGAACAATGTGGCATAAAAATGGCATTAAGCCTCAATAATTCGCTGCAACTACAATACTATGAGAACGTGCAAAATGATTGACAGGCAGAAAGCGCCAGAGACCATTACGGCAAGATATCTCACAACACTTATTTCTTTAATATCTTTCATGGAGAAGAATTTTACATTTGTTTTATAATTTCCATGAAAAAAAATGTGCTTACCGCACCTTTAAACACAGGAGGTTTGTCCTCTCTAGTCACTTTACAGGGTGCTAATCATTAGTATTCAATACTTATTAATTTTGGACAGGCAGAAATTCTTATCACAAAGTCTAACACATTTCTGCTCATTTTAAATGATTGACATGAAAACTCACCAATTTCTGCTCATTTTAAATAAACCAAATGAACTGTAATTGGCGAGTTTTCATGTCAATCAGATGGTCTCTTCCTGTCCAAGTAGGCGGGTCTTGGCCAGAACAAGCCGGAAACTGGACCAGACTTACGCTGATAGACAAATTTTGGTTATGCTAGACGTACCTTGGGTCAACGGAGCTGTAGAGCCGTCACATGACCTCTGCACTCTTCTATCAGTCACAGTCAAGTGTTGCAGTGTTGAATGTTGACTTTCCTCGTTTTGCAGGTGTGCCTCATATATTCGTTCATGCCACTTAAAGAAGACTGTCACTTAGTTGAAAAATGTCAAAGTTTCTTCTTCATTCACTCAGACAGCAACAATGTGCTCAGCTGTTAGAGTAACCAGATGTGCATATTGTCAGGTCCATCATTTCTTCTCGTTTATTCCAAACAAATTGCTTGCACATGGTCTGAACGCTTTTGTCCCAGCAGCATTCGAAGCACTCCACGTTTTTTTCTCATTTAGCATGAGGAAGAGGACACTTGTCAGTTTGATTTATTAGCATACCATTGTGATGACTACAAAGACGACTTTCACTGCTCGATGTCACTGAACGTCAGTCGAACAGTCGCTGGCAAATTAGTTCCAAAAACGTCAACGTGATCGCTCGCCAGTGATTAGCCGAGTCGACCTTTAAAGACAAATTAAAGTTGCTCTAGAAGAAACATGAGCTCACATTTTCACCCTCTGCGGTCAAACGTTTTTCCACTGTCAATAAGATGCCGGGTTAAATTATTGAAGAACATCTGGACTGGGTTGTCTATTTGTCGAAGATGTTTCATCACTCATCAGAGTGGATTCATCCGTTGGACTCAGAAGCTGGAAGGAGGTGCTCTTGTATTGGCTCAAAACCTTGAAGTGATTCTTCCATCTCATTCTATGATATTTAAGTTTTGATAGTGTGTTCTGTGCTTGCGATTACTTCCACTAGCGGGGTGCATTGTGGATCTGATCTTAATTAACAACGCAGCTACACTGAACATGTGTGGTGCATCGTAATGTGTCAAACTATATCGCTTTTATCATAACCAGTGGAGCTGCACACGGAAGTGATAAAATCGTGAAATTCAAAAATCTAGTTAAAACAAGTGTCAAGTTTGCAGAAATGTAATCTTTGCAGGGCGTCATGCACCTGTTTTTTTTAGGAGGCACCAAGGTCAACCTTGGGTCAACCTTGGGTCAAGCTTGGGTCAACATTGGGCCAACATTGGGCCAACATTGGGTCAATCTGGGTCAAGCTTGGATCGACTTTGGGCCAACCTTGGATCAACCTTGGATCCGCCTTGGGTCAACCTTGGGCCAACCTTGGGTCAACCTTGGGCCAACCTTGGGTCACGCTTGGATCAACATTGGGTCAACATTGGGCCAACATTGGGCCAACCTTGGATCAACCTTGGGTCAACCTTGGGCCAACCTTGGGTCAAGCTTGGATCAACATTGGGTCACGCTTGGATCAACCGTGGATCAACCTTTGGTCAACCTTGGGCCAACCTTGGGTCAAGCTTGGGTCAAGCTTGGATCAAGCTTGGATCAACATTGGGTCACACTTGGATCATCATTGGGTCAACATTGGGCCAACCTTGGATCAACCTTGGGTCAACCTTGGGCCAACCTTGGGCCAACCTTGGGTCGACCTTGGGTCAACTTTGGATCAAATTTGGGTCAACCTTCGGTCAACCTTGGATCAACTTTTGACCAACCTTGGATCAACCTCAAATCAACCTTGTGTCAACCTTGGGCCAACCTTGGGTCAACCTTGGGTTAGGGTCGCCTAACCCTTTTTGCGATCTTGCCACCTCCTTTGTGCATTTTCCATACACGACACGAGAGGTGGTGCAAAAGGTCCCAGCACAAATGCAACGATGCCCATAATTGCTTCAGCTCAATAAAGGATGAACACATGTAGCCTATCTCTGAATGAGGCAATTACCCCGATGGCAAGCATACATCACCCAGACGTCAATTTGATGTGTGTGTGTTAACATCTGGATGACGTATTTCTTATTTAGTTTACTCTTCTGAAATACTTCTATAAGACATTTCCATGTGGATGTTCATCAGATGTCTTTGAGACGTTTCTGATTTTGAATGTTTGTAAATCTGGTATTTTTAGCAGATGTTAATTAGATGTCACTGGCCGCCTTTATCCCTCATGCGCCCCATCAGGCTGATTGGGGACCGGGCACGCATCGTTCCAGCCCCACTCTCCTCCACTCCACACTTACATATAGTCATCACTACATATTAAACTGGGATAGAAGAAAGTATATGATCAACGAAAAAGTTACATACATTGACGCTAGAACTAGTCTAAAGTCTAACTTGCGTATGGCTGGTGCACTAGCTCACTACTTACTGAATACTGCAAAGTGTATACTTCATACTGCCTACTATTTAAAAAGAGCAGGCTTAATCTTCATAAACTTTTCCAACAACAGTATGCAACACTGTTGCCAAGTGACCTCATTATGTTGGACGCAAAATTAAAGAGGCTATATGGCTAAGGACCAGCTGAGACCATCTATAAACCAGTTACCATAAATGAAAGTAACAATCTGAAATGAAGTGTAGCTAAATCTACATCAAGCCTTCGTCAGTCACTTCCAGTGTAAACACAGTGTCTCTCACAACAACCAAATGAATTCATGTAAATAAGCTTGAGACAACCAGGTCCACATTGGAGACCCTCAACAAACTCTTCTGAGGACGCATGTAAACATAATTGGTTTTAAGGGGTTTTATTTACAGTATGTTTGCTAAACTGTTGCTTTGGAGAGTTTTTGGTCTACCGTTGCGTGTTAAGACGGTTTTAAATGACAGAAAAATACAATTGGCTCAATTTGAAAATCAGCACAAGTTCTAAATTGCACAATGCCAGATCTTTTTTTCCTTTCCCACTAAAAACAGAAAATCGGTTTTGCTTCTTTGAGTTAAGAGATTAAGGTTTGGACTGAAGCTCAATCTGACATCTGTGTGGATTTACACAGCTGGCGATGATGTTGTGTGCCCGATCCCAAAGCATCTGCCAAAGATCTATTGTTTGAAATGGAGGGAAAATACCAGAGATCAACAACAATAAATCTTCATTTCAACACAAACTCTGTATTGTCTGTGGATGAGAAGACGAGGGAGAGTCAAAAACAGCAATACATTGAGAAAACATCTTTTTTTTTTGGCATTCAATAGTGAAATGCAGCATTTTGCTGTTGCTCACTGGTGAACATGCAAGATGTAACATCGAAACTTTAATCAATAGAAATACTCTGAAATGGGAACTTTAAACTAAGAAAGTAGAAAGACTGTCTGCAGTTCTGTGATGCATTTAGATGCATGAATATTTCACATAGGAAGAGAAACTTCCTTTAAACATCAATCAACCTGCCGTCTGTTCAATTACCGGATTTGATCTGAGATGTCGGACATAAAGAGATGTTGCCCTGGGCGTTCCAGACGAATATGCCAAACATGTGGGTGCACAGAGGGGGTGAGGGGGAAACTTTTAAACATCCATGCTGATAATGAAATTGGACGTCTAAATGAAACTCGGTAGTGTGGGTAGCGTTGCCTGAAGAAGGTCATACGATTGAGCAATGCAAATGTAGAGCCATAAAAAGTTCTCTTTGTGAACAGCAGGAAATTCATTCATATTCACATTTGAGTAGTAAACAAAGGGACCAAAAAGGACCAGTGTTTGGGGAGTATCTGACTAAAAGTAGTGACACTACAAACTACATTTGTGTGATGCTGGTTGAGTCCGTTTCTTTGGACGGGACATTTAAATGCATGGCATTGCACATGCTTTTAAACCTAAATATATGGGTGTTTCTTCTCCTTCATGCACCTCTATCAATGTGGACCTTATTCACACTCTCACTAGTTGATTTAGTTAGTCTATTAACAATGTTGATTTCCGCTAAATGCTTCGACTGGCGCAGCGCCAACAAAAGTGCCTCTGGTAAGAGATCTCTTCAAAGCTTTTCACTGAAAACTGTTTGGGTGTAAAGAATAGTCTCTAAAGTCTCGCTGTCCTTTTCTGCATATCACGGCGCCGGTTTGTGGCCCGTTCTGCATAACGCGACGGCCCATTTCAGCTTATCACGGCCCATTCGGCCCTGTTTCACAGCCGGCCCTTCTCCCAAAGGCCAGTCCGCCCCTGGTAACGTCTCAAAAACATGAATAATCAACACTCCTGGAAACATAATCAACAATTGATGAGAAAAAATATCTGACTATCTATAGCTTGCTGTTATTAAAAATTTCACAACTTAGTCCTGCTGTCCGCATATGAGGACATACATTTTTAGGGGAACTATTTGCTCTAGAATTAGGAGAAAGCCGCTGAAGTGCGCCGTAGATCCAACAGCAGATCGCTCAGAGGAAGAGGAACAGGTGTGTGTGACTCGCAGCTCGCTGCATACACGATCATCGACTCCGAAGAAAATTTCAGAATGAAACAGACGTATTTTCCCGCCTTTATACCCGTATGTCCGGGGGCGGGACATGCAAATTCTGTCTGCCAACTTCTCATTGGCCTTTTTTCATAGATCAGAGGCATATTCGGCGCTCAAGAGAGACCCCTAGTGTCGCTTCTTCGACTCGTTCCCTCCATCAGGGAATGGAGGTTACATCCGAAACTTAGACGTTTTTAGTTCATTCATGTTTCCATTGATCATGGTATAAATATTGGGGGAGGTGGGGGGGTGTAATTGCTTTGCTGTCCAGGACTGGTTTATGTTGGTTCATAATGATCTCATTCTGGTTTGGAACGACATGACGGTGCGTAAATGACAAATGGTGACAAGAATTGTATTTTATTTGAACAGAAATATCTTGCATTGGCTAAGAGTCTCTCGCATTCAATACATGCAGCCTTTCTTGGATATCACATGATGTTTTTCATCTTTTCGTGATATGCCGGTGGGTGTGTGACCTCCAATACTGTGATGATGATACTGCAATGAGATTCTGCAGCATCTGTGAAGAGTTAAAGCTGAGTAATTCAGTGTGAAGATCAAAAAATGGCATTATCATGTTCAGCTGCATACTGAGAGTTTCATCGTTCCTCGGCCCTGCAGGATCCGAGTCAAAGCAGCACATTTGAAATCTAATATTTCAAGAGTCAAGAGCAACTTCATGGAGTGCTACATGTGCGTCAAACCACACGAGATCTCATCTTTATTTACCCTCGATCTCCTCCTAAACATCTATAGTTGAACAACCACAGGTCAACTCCATAACAAGTAACATAATAGACTAACTGACGTAAAGGAAGGGTGCTCAGAATGATGTCTTCAACGTCGGCATCAGTCAAGCGGCTCTTGTTCTGTAAAAGCAAGAGAACTGTTACGGTAGTAAAACTTCATGACAGGAATTTGACTTTCATTGCTCACGAGTTCGCCACAAGACTGTTACAGGCCAATTCTCTGCATGTAAACACTCGGTTAGTACACTTAACGCAAATACTGCATATGTGTGACCTGCCATCATAGAAGTAATCCATACGGCTCCTGGGGGTTAATAAAGGCCTTCTGAAGCGATGCGTTTGTGTAAGAAAAATATCCATATTTATAACTTTATAATAGTTATAATAACTATAATCACTGGCGGTAACAGCCGTCCGCTTGTGTTTGGCTGAAAGAAGAAAGTCATATACAAATAGGATGGCTCGAGGGTGAGTCAATTATGGGATCATTTAAATTTTTTGGTAAACTAACCCACTTTATGTAAAAAATTTAGTGCATGACTTAACCTCCAGAGTGCTGTCTGTCAGCACTGGTCTCAGAACAGTTATAGGACAGCTATAGGATGCTCCCTTGCTCCCTATTTAGTGCATGACTTAACCTCCAGTGTGCTGTCTGTCTGCACTGGTCTCAGAACAGTTATAGGAGAGCTATAGGATGCTCCCTTGCTCCCTATTTAGTGCATGACTTAACCTCCAGTGTGCTGTCTGTCTGCACTGGTCTCAGAACATTACATTTACATTTACATTTATGCATTTGGCAGATGCTTTTATCCAAAGCGACTTACAGAGCCCGTATGACAGGGACAATCCCCCCGGAGCAACCTGGAGTTAAGTGTCTTACTCAAGGGCACAATGGTGGTGGCTAGGCCCTGTGCTCTAGCCACTACGCCACCACTACCTCAGAACAGTTATAGGAGAGCTATAGGTTGCTCCCTTGCTCCCTATTTAGTGCATTACTTAACCTCCAGTGTGCTGTCTGTCGGCACTGGTCTCAGAACAGTTATAGGAGAACTATAGGATGCTCCCTTGCTCCCTATTTAGTGCATTACTTAACCTCCAGTGTGCTGTCTGTCGGCACTGGTCTCAGAACAGTTATAGAAGAGCTATAGGATGCTCCCTTGCTCCCTATTTAGTGCATGACTTAACCTCCAGTGTGCTGTCTGTCAGCACTGGTCTCAGAACAGTTATAGGAGAGCTATAGCATGCTCCCTTGCTCCCTATTTAGTGCATGACTTAACCTCCAGTGTGCTGTCTGTCTGCACTGGTCTCAGAACAGTTATAGGAGAGCTATAGGATGCTCCCTTGCTCCCTATTTAGTGACTGACTTAACCTCCAGTGTGCTGTCTGTCTGCACTGGTCTCAGAACAGTTTGAAATGCAGCTTATTTTCATCATAACTCCATTTCTCAGCATTTGGATGCATGCATTTATTCTCAATGTGAAAATTATTAAAAACGCTTTAGTAAAATGCCTCTGCCAAATGGATAAATAACATTAATAATTTTTGGTTCATGAAAGATTGTGTGCAGGTGGTATGTTCGTGAATTATTGACTTTGGGTTAAGGATAACAGGTGGAGGAAATTTGTTATCAGCTGTTACAGTGAAAATGCCGTTTTCTCAGTGGTGAGCCGATCTGAGAGTTTTGGCAGGTCAACCGTGAGCTATACTTTCATAACCCATAATCCCATCTGGTGTTTGTCCCCGGCAGGAGTCTTAAATATGTCCAGCTATGATGTGGCAGTCCAGAACAACACACCAGGCCCCTACAGACCCCATACATCACACACTCACTCAACACCTTCACAGCAATTAATGCTGATTTCTCCAACACCGTTGCAATGGAGCGTTCCGGAGTTGTGCTCCATGCAGAATATAAATGAGAACTCCTTCTATATTTGAATTGAGGTTGTAGGTGGGATCCAGAATTGTAATTAGAATTTGAGGAAGTATAGAATAGCAGTAAGTGTAATTTTCATTTTTCAGTATGAAATGTTATTTATGATGCAATGAAAGTGATTGTGCAACACTGTTTGTTGATGGATTACATTCCAATACGTGCTTCTTCTTCAATGATAAACAGTGTTTACATTAAACATTTCTCCATCATTATATTTACAGCATGTAGTGTTGTTTCATCTTTTATTTTCAGTGGTTACAATCCACAATATACTTACAGTCAATTATTGTCTCCACATGTTCAAACATTCAATAGTTCATAAGCTATGTGTTTCATCTGCTTATCATTAAACTATGACTGCCATTTTTATATTACACCAGAAGAGCTGGAATCGGATCAGTTCGGAAAACTGAGCTGCTCTTTACTTTGCGTCATGGTCCTAAAATAATTTTTTGGGGAAGTGTTAGTTCATAAAATAGATCTGTGTGCGTACAGAAAAGAGCAGTTCTGGGTAGATGACATCAGAAATGTAATCTGATTACAAATCACACCATTTAAATTGTAATCCGTTATGTAATCTTTTAGATTACTATTTTTTAGGTAATCTACTCTTATTACTTTTGGATTACCCATAAATGCTGCAAAAATAGTTTTCTTCCAAGTATTTCTGTCTTATTTTCCATTAAAAATACCAAAAACATTTGGAAAACAAGAAAAAATGACTTGAACCAAATTGGGATATGATATTACGTCTTGATTTCAGAGGAATCTAACCAAATTTGGTGGAATTTATGCTTGTAACAAGAAACAACTATTCACCAATGGGGTAGGAAAAATAAAGCTGTTTTCCCTTGGAATCAAGGTTTTTTTGGTTACCCCATTGGCCAATAGATTTGTCTTGTTATAAGCATAAACGATAAAGACAACAAGACTTAATATCTTACATCAATTTACTTCTCAAGTAAACATATTTTACATTAATGAACTATTTTACATGGCAGATAAATTATTACAATTATTATATTTTAATCAACAATTTTTTTATTGCAATTGTTTTTGAATATTGGCTGCCGTTTTCTAAAGAAATTAACTCAGCGCTGCCATGAATGGAGAACCATATTTCTCAAAATTAAATCATTTGTTTTACTCGCATATAGTGAGTAACAGCTAAATATATGTCTTTGACAATTATGTTGATTTTGCTTTTATGCCACGTTTTTGCTGATAACTTCATGAAAAATAAACGGAACATAAACTATCACATATCATTATTTAGAGTCTGTGATTATCTTTGAATCGAGTCCACACACAAGATAATCAGATGTATAGATCATTAGATAATCCACATGAAGCACAATGTTACATATGACCACCAGGAGATGGCGCCAAATACATGACACAGACTCAATGATGACTCAAATGACACAGAATGAAACTCATCCTGTGAAATCTCATGACTAAAATCATGTCTGCATGCTATGCAAACCTTTAGTCATTGTTGTGTTTGCATGTGTAATTAGTTCTTATGTACAATTATTATCTTTTATTTGTTTGGAGATGTTTTTGGACACTATGATCAATTATATTTGTAATGTTGAAACTTTTGATTGATTTGTCGTATCAACACAACATTTCTCAGATACAGTTGACATGATTGGGAACAAAACAAAAGCAGTTTTTCAGAGCCGCCTTATTTACACCCAGAGATACAGTATATAATGTCAAATCAAGGGATTTGTTTTGAGATTTTTCAGCCGTTTCTTAGGCTGAGAGTCTCATAATTGATCATAATCTACATCATTAAACAATTTGAATAGATTTCTTTACAGTGATACCAAACTCTTGACCTTCCTTGTTTTTTGTCGAGTTATAAGCCTTTAATTTTGGGTTTGCCACTGAAACAGGAAATCTTTAAAAAAAAAAAAAAAACCTTCAGAGCTTAAAGGGTTAAATATTCAAACACATTTTCATCGTCAGGGTTACCGTTATCGGCATGTCACTCAATCCCAGTGGGCGTCACCTTTCAAAATAGATGTTTTTTGTGTCTGTCTGCGCTGTTTTGGAATCGTTTTTCTTTGTCAAGAAGTGCTTGAGGAATGTCTTTGATGTCCATTGTGACTCAATTTTTGCATTATTGTATTCTGAAAAGTTTGTCACCCCCTTGAGTACTGAGGTTTGTTATATTAACACTAACGCATAAATTACTTAAAAAAATGTACAATGGGACAGTGCATATACAGTATGTGCTTATGTGTAAAGTATGTATCTGGCCTTAAAATGTATATAAAATCCCTTTTAAATGATTTATTGTGGCTTGTGGCTTAATTAAAGCCTTTGTAGCGGATTATCCTCAGGACTCGACATGCTAAACCTTAAAGGCTGAACATGCCAGGACTTTTCTTTGAAAGATTTTTCCAGCTTGTTTTGTTTAAGGAGTTTTTTTCTCTAATTCAAAGAATGGAGTAAAGAAAAACATCCATGACAGAGTTGATTACGTCTCGTGCAGAACTCGACCCCTGCGACTCGCTCAGTGTACCAGAAGCACCACTCGGGCTTCCCTCAGAGCTAAAGTGACCTTTGACCTGCCTTAAAAACTCTGTGACCATCCAGCGGCGTGACTACAGAGTGTCCATGGAACACGATACGCATCTATTCTTCTGGATTGTTTCTGAACTGCTTTACATCCCTTTTGACATAAAGCATCTCTGCACTGAACATTTGTGAAATAAAAGTGACCTGCTAGTAAGAAAGACTCATTTCAAGTCTTCTGAAGTGAAAAACAGGCTAAAATTTAAGTCATTAAGTTGCCTTTTAGCATCATTATGCGTCATGTAACTGATTGCAACTTATAAACATTGCAAATGAGATCTGTGTAAACATAAATTTAAATCTGTTTTCACAAAGCTAATGTAAGAGCAAATAACCTCTAATAAGTGTGAAAAGTCGACATACCTCCAGTATTTCCAGATAGCACAGGATGTTTTTTCTTGGTGAAAGAGCTTCAGATAATGCCATCTCAGGGGACTTTCAATAGAGGCCTTATTGACCTCTGACCTTTGCCCTGGAGGGGGTCAAGAGGCTGCTTCAAATGTAAGCTGCTTTGATTTGACAAAATGACCCAAATTCACTTTACCAGGAATTCATAGTGTGACAGGGTGAAAAAAGTGGTGAAAGTTTGTTACAGTGACTTTAACATGTTCTTAGTGTGCCTGAGAGTGGCTTAAAGCTTTATTTTTAAGAACTGCTTTATTTTAATAACATTGCATATTGCTTTAAAAATGGAAGCAATGAAGAGTTACATTTAATAATATTAAAAATGGAAGAAACAACAATTATTTTTGTGAGAAATATAGTTCATCACTCTAGATATACAGTAGGTGGTTTACGGTTGCCATGGATTTTAATATAGACTATTCTGTCACAGGTGTGCATTAATTAGCTTTTATAATTTTTGGGGGGACTTTCTCCCCTTTTCGCTCCAATTTGGAATGCCCAATTTCCAATGCGCTCTAAGCGTGGGGGATATGTGTTGCCCATGCAGCAGTACTGGGTGGCGTAGTGACTCACCTAAATCTGGTGGTGGAGGACGAATCTCAGTTGCCTCCATGACATCAATCCACGCATCTCATCAAGTGGCTTGTTTTATTCACACTATTCTCAGCGGCATCCACGCACAACTCACCACACGCTCCATTGAGAGCGAAAACCACTAAACACGAGGAGGTTACCCCATGTGACTCCACCCTCCCTAGCAACCGGGCCAATTTGGTTGCTAAGGAGACCTGACTGGAGTCACTCAGCACGCCCTGGACTCAAACTCACGACTCCAGGTGTGATAGTCAGCGTCAATACACACTGAGATATCCAGACCCCCCATTAATCAGCATTTTACAATAAATTTACTGAAACTTTTAATATGAACTTAGGTCTCAGTAAATACGTTTTTATAAAGGCCCTGCGGGCGATTTGATTTGCAGGGGCAAGTTTATTTATGTAGCGGACTTTTGTTTTTTCTCAGAAGTCAGAAGGCCTTCACCCAAACAAACTTGGTGCAAAAGTGCTAAAGGATAATATCATATCAACACAAGGTGTTACGACCCTCTAGAATAAAGTGGTATGGAGGGACATTCATAAAAATAATGTGGGACACAGGAACTCCAACTGGGAGTGTGATGGATTGAATAAGACAGAAGCCGATACCGTGAGAATTACAAGTGATGTTTACAATAAAAAGTGACAAATGTATATGCAAGAAATAGTAGTTTTGATATAGTGACAAAACAGTTTGCTGAAAACAAGCAGACTAAGTACATGAATTACTGGAACCATGTCCTGAGACCAAGATAAGCTTATTTGGTTCAGATGGTGTCAAGCGTGTGTGGCGCCAAACAGGTGAGGAGTACAAAGACAAGTGTGTCTTGCCTAAATGGTGGTAGGAGTTTCATGGTTTGGGGCTGCATGAGTGCTGCTGGCACTGGAAGGAACCATGAATGCCAACATGTACTGTGACATACTGAAGCAGAGCATGATCCCCTCCCTTCAGAGACTGGGCCGCAGGGCAGTATTCCAGCATGATAACGTCCCCAAACACACCTCCAAGACAACCACTGCCTTGCTAAAGAAGCTGAGGGTGAAGGTGATGGACTGGCCAAGCATGTCTCCAGACCTAAACCCTATTGAGCATCTGTGAGGCATCCTCAAACGGAAGGTGGAGGAGCACAAGGTCTCTAACATCCACCAGATCTGTGATGTTGTCATGGAGGACTGGAAGAGGACTCCAGTGGCAGCCTGTGAAGCTCTGGTGAACTCCAAGCCCAAGAGGGTTAAAGCAGTGCTGGAACATAATGGTGGCCACACAAAATATTGACACTTTGGGCCCAATTTGGACATTTTCACTTAGGGGTGTACTCACTTTTGTTGCCAGCGGTTTAGACATTAATGGCTGTGTGTTGAGTTATTTTGAGGGGACAGCAAATTTACACTGTTATACAAGCTGTACACTCACTACTTTACATTGTAGCAAAGTGTCATATCTTAAATGTTGTCACATGAAAAAATATAATCAAATATTTACAAAAATGTGAGGGGTGTACTTACTTTTGTGAGATACTGTATACCTATACTCTAGACAGAGCATAGGCTACAATATTTTCGGTTCTCTTTTTATGACGGATTTGAATGATGAGAGACCACCTCATCAGTCTCTGTTTCTGGTTAGACATACGGAACAAGAAAGTAAGTGGATTATGATGAGTGTACACAGTTACAGGAAGATTGGAGGAGCCAATGTAAACATCAAAGTTTTGTAGAACCAACAACAAAGTTAAGGCTATTGTCAATTAACCTGA
Organism: Moxostoma hubbsi; assembly: GCA_032164185.1. Classification (NCBI taxonomy): domain Eukaryota; kingdom Metazoa; phylum Chordata; class Actinopteri; order Cypriniformes; family Catostomidae; genus Moxostoma; species Moxostoma hubbsi. The sequence goes on from JAVLUX010000065.1 coordinate 1,298,075, forward strand.
TGTTTATTGAATTTGATAGGGAAATAACAAACAGGGTGATCAATACCCTCATATCCTTCCTGCATAAGTACAACACCCACATTACTGGCATCCACATCCAACTTAAAAGGTAGGGAAAAATTTGGAGCGGCTAACACTGGCATACTGCATGACAAAGTCTTAATATTGTCAAAGGCATGCTGCCACTCTGCAGTCCACACAAAAGCCTTCGAAGGACTGAGCAAGTCTGTAAAAGTTGCAACAGAAGAAAAATTCAGACAAAAACTTCTGTAAAATCCAGCCATACCCAGAAATCTTCACAGTTCTCTTCGGGTAGTTGGTATGGGAAAATGGCAGAATTTTTAGCTTCCACAGGGCGAACTTGACCTTGACATATCTGTTTACCTAATTAACCAAATCTCACATTTGGCAAGATTCAGGGTCAATGAAGGATTCAGGGAACTCCTGCTAACACTGGATTAGCCAATCTCTGGAATGTGGCAGGTGCATTCTCTAATCCAAAAGGCATTACATTATACTGTAAAAAATGGTCAGGTGTCACAAAAGCAGGAATTCCTGAAGCACAAGGGGTCAAAGGAACTTGCCAGTATCCTCTGAGAAAGTCTAATTTACAGACAAATTCCACAGACAAATTGTCACTACAATCTTCCACTCTCAGTAACGGAAAAAAATCTGGTACCTTTACAGCATTTGCACAGTGATAATCAGTACAAAAACGAGCTGCACCATTAGCTTTCTGGACAAGAAGACATGGTGAGCTCCAAGGACTAATTGGCTGTGCATTATTTACATTGATGTCATGCTACAGCACATTAGTCTGAGTAAGAACATCATCAAAAATAGCAGGAAATATATTAACGAGATTGACAATATCTTCCTTCTGATTTGATGTAAGATGTGTAAGAAAATGTGACAAATCTGCTAGTGTTTCAGAATTCAGCACACTGCTGCGGAACATCACGGAACTTCAGATCATCAAGGTCATCAACGTGCTCAGGAGAATGTGTACTCACCTCACAGGCAACGGGCCCTTATCTCTTTTAGTAGAGTGTTCTGTCTGGGAGTCCTCTCTTGAATGATTAGCTTTAAGCATATTAATCTGGCATACTCTCTTCTGACGTTTTCTGTAAGGTGTTTTGACCACATCTCTCCAGGATCTCATACGGACCAGAACATCATGCAGACAATGCTGATTCAGGAATATGCAACAATCCCAGCACTTTATCTCCAACTGAAAATGATCGAGAAACAGCAGACTTATAACTTTTCTTCATGTTTTTCTGCACTGCCTTTAAGGATTCACTTGCAAGAGGGCAAGCGTTCCCAAAACATGCTCACATAATCGAGCACGTTGGTCTTCACACTACCCTTAATCCCTAACATTTGTTCTTTCAGAACTTTCAATGGGCCTCTCAATGGTATGTCAAAAGACAAGCTCTGAAGGACTGAATTTGAAAGATTCTTGTACTGTCTCGCGAATAGAGAATAAAACCAAATGGAACTCCCTCATCCCACACATTCCCCGTTTCCATACAATACTTCTTCAGCATAGATTGGTGGAACCTTTCTAACGCTCCCGGACTTTCAGGGTGGTATGCACTAGACACACGATGGGTAATATCAAGTGACTTTTTTCCCTGCCAAAAACTCTTAGAAAGGAAGTTTGTTCCCTGGTCAGTTTGCACAATTTTAGGCAATCCAGGTAGATAAGAACTTAAATAAAGTTCTAACAACAACTTTGGCTGTAATTTTGCATAATGGGATAGCTTTAGGGTATCTAGTAGCAGTGCACATGATAGTCAGTAGAAACTGATTACTTGATTTTACATGTTCAAATGGTTCACCAAGAACAGGAATCGGTACTAGAGGTGGGGGTGGAATTACCTGATTAGGTTTTCCCATGTACTGACAAACATGGCATGTATGACAGTAATCCACAACATCCCTCTTAAGACCATGCCAAAAAAATGTTCAAGATACGATTGTATGTCTTAGTTATCCCCAAATGTCCAGACAACAAATGATTATGGGCAAGTGACAAAACATTAACCCTTTCAATAGAAATGGTTTGTAAGTGGGATCTGGCAACTCTTCAGTCCGTCTGGAATTCATACATTCAGATACAGTATTTACCAGCGCCACCTCTTTCTGCTGCAGTGTCTGTTGAATTTTGCGCTTCAATGTCAAGCAATCAGCTATCACATGTCCTGGCTTGTGATTTGTGACTGGCTTTCCAGCTGTGGCACAGGTGGTAGAGCGGGTCGGTTGCCAATTGCAGGGTTGGCGGTTCGATTCCCGGCCCACACAACTCCACATGCCGAAGTGTCCTGGGGCAAGACACTTAACATCAAGTTGCTCCCAATGGCAGGCTAGCGCCTTGCATGGCAGCTCTGCCGCCATTGGTGTGTGAATGTGAGTGTGAATGGGTGATTGGGAAACAGTGTAAACGCTTTGGTAACCATTTACCATTTTACCATTTTTCATTAGTCTTTTTATCTTGTGAAAAGTGAGCTGATAAGTTGACAGGGGAATTCTTTTCAGTCTGGACAACATTAAACCTATTTTTGTGCATAAGCAAAAATTCGTCAGCTAGTACTGCAGCTTGAGATAAAGTGACTACTTTCTGCTCATTTAGATACAGCACTATGCGACACACCATTTATCAAACAATATTCCTTTATCTCATGCGAATTCAACAAACGTCTGGCTAGCATTTTTCTTATGGTTACGAAATTTCTGCCGATAGGCTTCTGGAACTAACTCGTATGCACGAAGTACTGCCAATTTCACTACGTTATACATCAAGCCATCTTTCACAGACAGAGTAGAGTAACCCTCAAGAGCTTTACCTGACAGTTTACATTGCAATAACAAAGACCAGGCATCTTTTGGCCAACCTAATTACGTGGCTATTCTCTCAAAAGCATTGAAGTAGCTATCCACTTTTGCTTCCCTGAAGTTCGGCACTAAAGCAACATGCTTGCTTACATCAAAAGTAGTTGAGGTTGAAACTACTGGTGAATTAGCACCACTGTCTGAGTGGAGATTTTATGGGAGAGCAGAGACTCATCTAACCGTCATCACATCTATCTCAAGCTGACAAAGCTTATCCTCCTTCTTGGCTTCAATTTGGAGCCTGAGATCTTGAGATGGAAATCAAATTCAGCTTGGCATACCTGACCTTGCTCTTGCACCTCCATACAGAGTTTTGCAAGTCAAACTTTTACTTGCACTTCCCTTTTTGAACTGGGGGTACTTGGTGAGAATGGCTCAAAGGGTGGTAAGACTGCTCTGGCTTCAGCCTCCAGTCACAGCTGTCTCTTCCTCTTTTCCCAGCATTAATTCACACAACATCAACAAGTGGATCAGTCTGCCCATCTTTGTCAAGCAGTTCCAAAATAACCAGCTCAACTAGCCAGTCTAAAATGTTACGTTCATAAAAATAATGTGGGACACAGGAACTCCAACTGGGATTGTGCTGGATTGAATAAAACAGAAGCCGATACCGTGAAAATTGCTGATTCAGGACAAATGTATATGCAAGAAATAGTAGTTTTGATATAGTGAAATCCCAGAGTTGCTATATACAATATATACAAAACATTTTGCAGAACACAGGGAGGAGGGACATGAGCGGCACCAAATCAAAGAACAAAACAAAAACTAACGTCCAGCAACTCAACAACAAGTAATGTTTAACAAAGTAAAGTAAACAAAAACACCAAAAAGCGAACAATCGATGTTGATTTACTAGCAGACACAAGCCAAAGGAATAACGAGTGGAAGGAGATCTTCTTCATTCCTCGCTAACCTGGGTCTTTATACGCTGGGAGCGCTTCTTGATTGGCACACAGGATGAATGGCGCAAGTATGGCAGATGATGATTGATAGGGAGAGTCCAATAACCAGTTCTGAGAGGTGTGATGACAAAGAAACAGAGAATTGTATTGTGATTTTTTTATATACAGTATCTCACAAAAGTGACACCCCTCACATTTTTGTAAATATTTGATTATATCTTTTCATGTGACAACACTGAAGAAATTTCACTTTGCTACAATGTAAAGTAGTGCGTGTACAGTTTGTATAACAGTGTACATTTGCTGTCCCCTCAAAATAACTCAACACACAGCCATTAATGTCTAAACTGCTGGCAACAAAAGTGAGTACACCCCTAAGTGAAAATGTCCAAATTGGGCCCAATTAGCCATTTTCCCTCCCCGGTGTCATGTGACTTGTTAGTGTTACAAGGTCTCAGGTGTGAATGGGGAGCAGGTGTGTTAACTTTGGTGTCATCGCTCTCACACTCCCTCATACTGGTCACTGGAAGTTCAACATGGCACCTCATGGCAAAGAACTCCCTGAGGATCTGAAAAAAAGAATTGTTGCTTTACATAAAGATGGCCTAGGCTATAAGAAGATTGCCAAGACCCTGACACTGAGCTGCAGCACGGTGGCCAAGACCATACAGCGGTTTAACAGGACAGGTTCCACTCAGAACAGGCCTCGCCATGGTCGACAAAAGAAGTGGTGTGCTCGTGCTCAGCATCATATCCAGAGGTTGTCTTTGGGAAATAGGCGTATGAGTGCTGCAGAGGTTGAAGGGGTGGGGGGTCAGCCTGTCAGTGCTCAGACCATACGCCGCACACTGCATCAAATTCTGCATGGCTGTCGTCCCAGAAGGAAGCCTCTCAACAACAAAAACAAAAAGTAATATTTAACAAAGTAAACAAAAACACACCAAAAAGCGAACAATCGAAGTTTATCACAAACAACTAGTCAAGACAAAGAACAACAGATGTTGGTTTTCTAGCAGACACTAGCCAAATGAATAATGAGTGGAAGGAGTTCTTCATCGTTCCTTGCTAACCCGGGTCTTTATACACTGGGGGCGCTTCTTGATTGGTGCACAGGTTGAATGACGCAAGTATGGCAGATGATGATTGATAGGGAGAGAGTCTAATAACAGGTACTGAGAGATGTGATGACAAAGAAACATGGGGAGAAAAACACAACTGACAAACACAGCTCTAGGGATGTAACACAAGGGTACATCTCGTCCTTCTTCTGCTCTTGATGAACAACAAACAACTGATAACAGCTCTCAGTGATATGTGTCGGGTCCCCACTACGGTAGCAGCAACACTCACAAATGTTTACAGAACATGCAGGAACCTGCTTTGCCAGAAGCTTTTTCAATATTTGTTATTGTTAAGTGATAGGAGGAATAAGGCTTTCTTAATGTGTACGGTATGCCGATCTAATCTGTTGCATATTAGACATCAATCCGACATTACTCTGGGGCTAAAAACACAATGTAAAATTATAACTTTTAAACATAAAGTTGTTTATAATCAATGACCTCATCACCACATACAACTGGGACTTTGTTTCTAAATGAGACTTGGTTATATAACAGCTGCAGTGCAACTGTCCTCAATGAATCAGCCCCTCCAAACTTTACTTTCATGAGTGTCTGAAGAGCTGTTAGGAGAAGTACAGAATTAGAAGCAATATTTAAAGATGTCTTTCAATGCAAGCAAGTGTCACTTGGTGATTACTTGACATTTGAATATCTAAGTATTCTACTAAAAGGTGCTCTATGCATTCTATGTATAATTATTTATAGGCCTCCAAAATACTCTCTTGGCTTTGTTGATGACTTCCTCTGATTTTGACAGTTTTTTTATTGCTGGGGATTTCAACATTCATATAGATAATCCAGAACACAACACTGCCAAAGAACTCAAAACAGTATTAAACAATTTTGATCTGACTCCACATGTAGAAGGACCCACACACAATTGCAGACACAATCTTTTTTATATTAACAGTTTTTTATTGATTCAAAATGCAGGATTATACAAACAGAGCATACACACAAAATCAATTTTCAAAATTATATGTCCCCATTTTTGACAATATTTTTACATCTAGCTAGATCAGGGAAATTGGACGATAACTCTTACACTCGCTTGGATCTTTGTCCTTTTAAAGAATCAGACTGATCTGGGCTTGTGTCATGGTTGGTGGAAGCTTTCCATTCTTTAGTGATTCCGTATAATCTTCTAACAAATGCCTGTAGGCAAGGCCTTAATTACCTCGCCATGCTCCTCCAAGGTTACCTCTGAATCAAAAGAATCAGTCAGTTTAGGGAGTTCTAATGGTTCCACAAAGTTTCTAATATCTTAGAGACATGGAACTATAGAGATCATGATATAATTCTTTAAAAGCATTATTAATATCAATGGCCAAATTACATATTTCACCACCAGCAGATTTTACTGAGGGAATGATAGAAAAAGACTCTCTGCTTTATAAATCTAGCCAAAAGCTTCCCTGCTTTCTCCCCCGGCTCAAAGTATGACTGTCATGCCCAGAATAGACAAAACTCCACCTTCCGTGACAAAATAGTATTATATCTGTATTTCAATTGGGTCAATTTTCTGAGGCCATTAGAGGATATTCTGTGGTTCAACTCTGCATCGGCACTTTTAATATTCACTTCCAATTCCACAAATTCTCATGCTTTGGATTTTTTGATGAATGAGTCATGCTGTATGATCCGACCCCTAAGATCCGCTTTAAGTGCCTCCCAAGCCACACCCACAGAGGTTACTGAGGACCAGTTGGTCTCCATATAAATACTGAATTCAGCCTTTAACATTTGTTGGAATTCAGGATTTTGCTAAAGGGACACATTAAAGCACCAACTACATTTCTTTTTCTCCATATGTGGCAACACTTCTAAACTTACCAGGGCGTGATATGAGACTAAAATGTTTCCAATACAGCAATCAACAACAGATGAAATGAGGGACTTAGATATATACGAAAATCAATTCTAGAATAAATCTTATGGACTGATGAGAAAAAATGTGTAGTCCCTGCCAGATGGGTTCAAAAGTCTCCAAATATCTGTAAGACCAAGATTTTTACACATCCTGTGCAGCATCAATGTTGCTCTAGGGGGTTTACACACTTCTGCTTCACTATGATCAAGGACTGAATCCATCAATAGATCCCATTATTATTTCATGAGGGGTGCCAGTTGCTTGCAACACCCCTTCAAGAACTATAATAAAGCCCTGATCATCAATGTTAGGTGCATAAATATTATCCTAAATCAACCTTTGCCTGTGAATTTCTGCTAAAACAATAATGACTCTTCCTAATTTATCTTTGATCTGTTTGAGACATTTGAATTGTGGATGTTTACTTATCAATGTAATGACCCCCCTACTCTTACTTGAGCCAGCACTAAAGAAAACATGTCCACCCCATATCTTCCCAAATTTTTCAGCTTCCTGAGGGGAAAGATGCATTTCTTGAAGAAACACTATATCACATTTCTTACGTTTAAGAAAAGAAATAACCTTTCTTCTTTTAATGGGGTGCCCCAACCCATTCACATTCCACGTGGAGAAAGAAAATCCACTCAAATTACCATATGACATTTCTACATATTAGAAAGTCAAAAATAAAGACCACATTCCAACATTAGTGCAACAGTCAAACCCCGAACTTCTCCCCAAACGAAAACAAAAAAAAACTGAAATAAGAAAAATGTGCACATTAACCCAGCGCACGAAAGCACAAACTGCCGTCCATCTCTCTAAACTCAAACAGTCCATGTATGCCTACGAGAGTCCCTATGACAACTTTGCTGTCGGATTGCTCAAGTCCGGTGCTTCTGCACAAATTTTGTGAGATAGAATTACATAACAGAAAATAATCTATAAAACTAACTCCAGCCAATAAGCAGAATAAATACAAGGAACAAGCAGATTTATCCACAACTGTCCAGAAGGAGTGTTATTCCACAAAACAACTCCAGCCGCTAAGTAATGCCAGCACAAAATCAAAAAAAGGCACCTAGCTTCCTCGGACGGTTCAGTGAGTCAAGCACACTTGGGAGCAATGTAAGAAACACACCATGACTTCCTCAGTCCCTTGATTTAATGGCATCGCTTGCTTAGGACATGTAAATATTTTGCAGCCATCCTTAATATCCATTCTCAATTTGTCCGGAAACATCAGTGCAAAAGCGATCTTCTGCTGATGTAAAAGTTTCTTGTATTCCTTGAATCGATTGCGTTTCTCTCGTCGAATTCGCAAAATCCGGGAACAAGAAAATGTTGGAGTTTTTCCAAGAAAGCTTCCCTTTGCTCCTCGCCTCGTGCAACACAAGATCTTTTTCGAATGATCTCAGAAATTTGGCCAGAATTTATCGGGGCACGTCTCCCTCAGCGGATCTCTGATCCGGAACCCTGTGAGCTTGTTCGATTTCCAGCTTATGGCCTGTTATGTCGAGCAGACTCGGGAAGAACTCATCTAGGAATTTCACCATATATGTGAAATCAGGAGAATAGCACACCTCATGATACATATGGTTAGGTGTTTTTCTTAAATCAACCAGAGCACCCTAGCAACCAATCATGTCAACTGTATCTGAGAAACATTTAGTGTTGATACGACAAAGCAATCAAAAGTTCCAACATTACAAATATAATTGATCATAGTGTCCAAAAACATCTCCAAACAAATAAAAGATAATAATTGTACATAAGAACTAATTACACATGCAAACACAACAATGACTAAAGGTTTGCATAGCATGCAGACATGATTTTAGTCATGAGATTTCACAGAATGAGTTTCATTCTGTGTCATTTGAGTCATCATTGAGTCTGTGTCATGTATTTGGCGCCATCTCCTGGTGGTCATATGTAACATTGTGCTTCATGTGGATTATCTAATGATCTATACATCTGATTATCTTGTGTGTGGACTTGTTTCAAAGATAATCACAGACTCTAAATAATGATGTGTGAGATTTTATGTTCCGATTATATTTCGTGACGTTATAAGCGAAAATGCGGCATATAAGCAACACCATCATAACAGTTAAAGACATATATTTAGCTGTTACTCACTATATTTTTTATCTGTGTGTAAAACAAATAGTCTGGTTGTATTTTACTCTTTAAGAGCTTTACAACAACATATGACACATGACTATTTGATCAATTTGACGTTTTTATTGAGTGCACATTTGTTTTTAGAAATGATCAAAACAAACACTTTTAATTTATCTTAAAGCACTTGTTCAGTTTTGGTCATAATATCTATATGCATTGGAAAGTAGAGCTTCTAAACTTTCAAACGATACGTTATTAATATTTTCAGGATTATAGTTTTTACTCACGAGCCCATCTGAGATTAAAGGATTAAATGTTATATAATAGATGAAGATCATTATATTCACTATTTAGGCATTTTTGCCATCTTTTTATATATGTTTGGGCCTGGGGCATTTTGACAAGAACCCTGTTTAATTTCCTGCTTTAATTAACCCCTTCACATTTTTCCTATAACAGTGACTATAACAGGTATTTTTAATTAAATAAATAATTAATTTTATACTTGATGAATCCAGAATCCAGGTTTTTCCTCATCGTTCTAGATGAATATTTTACTACAGCTGTGCGATGACATCATGAGTGATGCTGTTATAGTCATTAGGATTATGACACATTTCTCAGTTGGTTTGCCAAGCCTATATCGTTCATAGTGCTCAAAAGATACTGCAGCATATATCACCTTTCTGGACGGTCAAAATAAATAAAATAAAAAAAACAAAACCAAACGAAAGAAATAACAAAATCAAAACAAAACAAAACATTACAGGCCCTATTTTAGCACTACGTCTTAAGCGCGAAGTCAGTGGGCATGCTGCATGGCCATGACGTTTGGATATTTTCGTGCAGGAATGTGCAAGGGGGCAAGTAGTCTCAGCCTCAGATGGCACCCCAGGGAACGCCCACAGTCCGTGCTCCGACCGAATCAGATTTCTGGCAGATCTTGTGAAGGCATAACAACATAGTGAGAGAAATCATGTCCTTAGTTTGTGTCTTAACTCACATTATTAAAGCGTTTTATGGTAAACAGATGTTCAGTGTATGGAGCATAAATAAAACATAAATAAACAGGGTGGTAACAGCAAAAGCACTTGTCGAGAATTGAGTGTTGGTCAGGATCATGTTGGGATTACAATTCTCTCATTCCCAGAAATCCAGTGAGCTGTTTTCCCCTTTGACATGGCACCTATTATTCTAAAATGTAAAAAACAATGCAAATAAACAATGAGTAGGTGTGTCCAAACTTTAAAACTTTAAGCTCAAAGAGAACATTGAAGATATATGGCTACAGGTTTCTGGCATGGCATATTCTGTACGTTTGGTCTGTTTTTCATTATATGTACATGAAACATCCTCGCAGCTGAGCAGAATCAGTCTTTCATGTGCTCCAGTCCAGATCTCCTCTGCAGAGTTTAACCAGAAACACTCCAAAGCCCTTGGCGAGGTCACGGGGCAGCTTGCCAGTCCGGAATATCTTATAAGTGACAAAAGGGAGGAACAAGAGAAAACGGTAGGATCTGTCTATTGGCAAAGCAATGAGTCACTGATCGGTTTTACATGGTCGAGTTTACATGGTTTAAAAAGTGTAGAGAGATCATGTGAGAAGCAGAAGTATTGCAATGATGGACAAAACAAAACACGAAATAAAACAGAACAAAACAAAAAAGAGCCTAAAACAAAAATAACTGAAGCAAAATGAATCAAAATGAGACATGAAACAAAAATGGAAACAGAAGAGGACAAGAAATGAAAAATTAAACAAAAAATAAAACAGAAAAAAACAATAAAACCTAAAGAAAATAAAACAAACTACAAAACTAAACAAAACTAGACAAAACAAAACATAATGATACAAAAACTGAAACAAGAGAACAAAAAATGAAACATGAAACAAAATTAAATGAAACAGAACAAAACAATAAAACCTAGACAAAACAAGAAACTAAATAAAACTTTAATAAAATAAAAATGAAACAAAACAAAATGACGCATGAAACAAAAACGGAAACAAAAATGGACAAATCAAAACGAAATACAACACAAAATACAAAATGAAACTTATTGAATCAAAAACTGAAAAATAACAAGTAATGAAACATGAAAACAAAAACAAACAGATCAAAACAAGAAACAAAATGAAACTAAACAAATCAAAATTAATCAGGAAACACAAAACAAAACGATGCATGAAGCAAAAACTGAAACAAAAGAAGAAATAAAACATGAAACAAAACAATAAAACCTATCCTAATCAATATTAATAAAATTAAACACAAAAGAAAATTGCACATGAAACAAAAGTGAACCAAAAAAAAGAGGAAAAAAATCAAATAAAAATCTAAGAAAATTGGAAAAACACAATAATCTCCTGAGACCGCCGCATGACTGATGTGTGCATTTTCCATTTCCCTTTTTGATTTGTAACTAGTAACACCAAATAAATAAATAATTTTAGTACAAATAAAAAGTTTTCCTATAAATGTATGTCCTCATATGTGGACAGTGAGACCAAGTTGTGAAATTTGTAATAATTTAAACTATAGAAAGTCCCATTTTTCTCATCAAATAGTTTCGTGTTGATTATTCATGTTACAGACATCACATCATAAATGATCATAATTAATTCAGATTGAAAGTAACGTCCAGCATCATCCAATCACTGTCAATCATGTTCAAATAAAATGATCCATCATAAATGATGAATCTATGTACTGATGATCATCGTCCCATGTGTGTCAAACATGTTGATCCAAACATCATCTGCAGCCTGAAACTGAACTTTTCATCAGATTTTAGGAGTGAACGCACTTAACTGCATAGAGAGATATAGGATGCTCCCTTGCTCCCTATTTAGTGTATGACTTAACCTCCAGTGTGCTGTCTGTCTGCACTGGTCTCAGAACAGTTATAGGAGAGATATAGGATGCTCCCTTGCTCCCTATTTAGTGCATTACTTAACCTCCAGTGTGCTGTCTGTCTGCACTGGTCTCAGAACAGTTATAGGAGAGATATAGGATGCTCCCTTGCTCCCTATTTAGTGCATTACTTAACCTCCAGTGTGCTGTCTGTCTGCACTGGTCTCAGAACAGTTATAGGAGAGATATAGGATGCTCCCTTGCTCCCTATTTAGTGCATGACTTAACCTCCAGTGTGCTGTCTGTCTGCACTGGTCTCAGAACAGTTTGAAATGCATCTTATTTTCATCATAACTCCATATAAAGCCTCTGAAAGACACATTTATTCTCAATGTGATAATGTACAGTAAATATAGGAATGCATTTATTATGTTAATGTTGAAAGTTATTCAAAATAACTAACATGTATTTTTTTTCAACTTTGAGGGATTTATGTCCCGGAATCGCCATATGTGGACATCGTGTTTATCAGCGTGTGGAGAATGAATGAATGACGAGGGCAAATGAAAAGATGATTCATGTGAAACAAAGACAAAAGCTCCAGAAACATCCGAGCGATCTGAAGGACTGGAAATATCACACTGAACACACTGAGATAAAGTGAAGAGGATTAACTGGCACAGACCGTCAGGCACTAATCGATTGTGACATACCAGAACGTTCTATAAACAGTGTAATAGTAACAGTGTATATATATATTATTATTATATCAGCTTATAATTAAACTTTTTATATATATTATTATACATTTTTATTGTATATTTTTTAAGAATTTCAGCTTATAATTAAACCTTTACTATTTATATTAGCATTAGTAGTTTGGAATCTTTTATTGATATTTCTTAAAAACAATCAGTGAAAAAAGTTCAAGTCAGGTGGTGAAACCAACATTTATTTTGCCATTCTGATGTCTGACAGGAGACACTCATAACTGTTCATTATTATTACATGATATCAAAATGAACAATTGTTCGGGTCAAATGGGGTAACCCCAAAAAAACATTTTGATATTCGTGATTTGTTGTAACACACACACACACACACATGGTGCAAGGAAATTATTTTAATATATTTTACCTGGTGGTTACACCACTTCACATATTTAAGTCATGAAATATTTTTTTTCTATAAATTCTATAAATGTTTTTTTTTTATGTGTGAAACCAACATGGACCCAAAGATGACATTTCTATTCACTAGACACGTGGGTTTCAGACTAGATTTCTACAAGATTTCTCATTTTTTTAATGTCAAGCAAACTTATTTGTCAATGACCCATAAGAGAAGTGTGATGTGTATTCTGCACATAGTTGCCTCTTCTATAATTTAGGCTACACTCAATGTCCATTGATGATCATTATACATTTTATCCCATTTTATCCATTAAGTGTTATTATATCACACGAATAATCTGTGCCTCATGTTTCATTTTGCTTGAAGCTGCCATGATGTTCCTTAATTGACAGTTTTTGTATCGTCTGTTTTTAACATATTTTATTAATTTCAGTCAACATGATCTATATTTTATTTAGATGCTAAACACTTTAATTTTGACATTTTAATAAAGAAAATATTTTACCCGCATCCACAAAAGTTCGGTCAACTATGTTACTTTCTCACGCCCCACCGAGAGCGAGAACCACATTATAGTGACCACGAGGAGGTTACCCCATGTGACTCTACCCTCCCCAGCAACCGGGCCAATTTGGTTACCCCATGTGACTCTACCCTCCCCAGCAACCGGGACAATTTGGTTACCCCATGTGACTCTACCCTCCCCAGCAACTGGGACAGTTTGGTTACCCCATGTGACTCTACCCTCCCCAGCAACCGGGCCAATTTGGTTACCCCATGTGACTCTACCCTCCCCAGCAACCGGGCCAATTTGGTTACCCCATGTGACTCTACCCTCCCCAGCAACCGGGACAATTTGGTTACCCCATGTGACTCTACCCTCCCCAGCAACTGGGACAGTTTGGTTACCCCATGTGACTCTACCCTCCCCAGCAACCGGGACAGTTTGGTTACCCCATGTGACTCTACCCTCCCTAGCAACTGGGACAGTTTGGTTACCCCATGTGACTCTACCCTCCCCAGCAACCGGGACAATTTGGTTACCCCATGTGACTCTACCCTCCCTAGCAACCGGGTCAATTTGGTTACCCCATGTGACTCTACCCTCCCTAGCAACCGGCCCAATTTGGTTATCCCATGTGACTCTACCCTCCCTAGCAACCGGGCCAATTTGGTTGCTAAGGAGACCTGACTGGAGTCACTCAGCACACCCTGGATTCAAACTCACGACTCCAGATGTGATAGTCAGCATCAATACTCGCTGAGATACACAGACCTGACAAAACCGAGGTCATCTTAGTTCCAATGGCATCATTGTATTTTGTGATATTGCTTTTTCAACTGTTACAGCTTTTGTTTACAGTTCAAATAACAAGAATGTTTCAGATATCCTTCAAGGTATATTATATTCAAGGCAGATTTACGCTTGAAAAATACAAGTTACAGTCAATAGTGACCGTGCTGAAAATATCACACGAATATCTGCAAAAAAACAACAACATACAATTCTTAATATTATTTGAGAAGCGTTAATGCACATATGGCAAAATACTCAAAAGAGCTCTTGATTATGAGTTACCTGAAGTGTAGCATGTAATCAGTGTCTGTAATAATATGCAGTTTGTCCGTAACATAGTTGAGAAACTCACGAGAGAAAACATCATTTCCCTTATTATATCAAAAACATGTTTAATGCTCAAGTTATGCAACTATTAGAAATGTTACATTGAAGAAATAGATTAACTTTATCGAGAAATTGCTGTTTGTGTTGACATGAAATATACCTTGAATTCCACAATGATCCTGTTCCTTCACAGGACACAACAGACAAACACGGACTGACACGGACAGACACGGACAGACAGACGCAGACAGACACGGACAGACAGACGCAGACAGACATGGACAGACACGGACAGACAGACACAAAAACAGACAAACACAGACAGACACGGACAGACAGACACATGCAGACACGGACAGACAGACACAAAAACAGACAAACACAGACAGACACAGACAGACACGGACAGACAGACACAGACAAATAGACACAGACAAACACGGACAAATACAGACAGACACGGACAGACACAGACAGACAGACACAGACAGACACGGACAAACACGGACAAATACAGACAGACAGACACAGGCAGACAGACACAGACAAACACAGACAGACAGACAAACACGGACAAATACAGACAGACAGACACAGACAGACACGGACAAATACAGACAGACAGACACAGGCAGACAGACACAGACAGACACAGACAGACAGACACAGGCAGACAGACTCAGAAAAACACGCAGACAGACACAGGCAGACACAGACAGACAGACGCAGACAGACACAGGACTACAGATCAGGCAATGAAGAAAAGGGATTATTTTATTACTTCAAAGTATGTACAGGTTCTATTCATGGAAATGACAGAACATACAGACTATATTATGTACAATTTGTTTGTTTTTTTACATTGTCTTTACAAGAAGTTTCAAAAACATGGACTTGCTAATACATGGAAAAACACATTCTCGCATAGAAACAAATGAAGCGTTGCACACACATAAATAAATATTAACATTCCACGACAAATACCTCTACAGCCAAGAACTTGAACCGTTATATTTGAATTAATAAAACAACTCTGTTAAAAGTATAATCGAGTATTGCTCACATATTAATAAGATGGATTTGAGTTGCATCTTCTAAATGCATCATCTTAGTTGCCGTGTACGAGCTTCTTTTGTGTTGTATAATCGTATGTTTATGTATCTAATTAACTGCATTCTCTCGAAATCGGCATTATCATATGGTTCTTAAAATATAAACCATTTTTACTGATTACCCAGCAAACATAACTATATTGTGACGTACTTTCAACAATATATAAATCACCCATAATGCCCGTAATAGCATTCAGTTCACACAGATCACAAAACTAATGGTTGAATTTCAGTTTCTTCCCGTTCGTGCAACAGGAAGCAACTTACATTCATAGTTCACACACGTCGCTCTGACTTTAACCGTCTTAAATGGTTTGCAAGTGCACGTTCACGGAGGAAAGCTGTGGAAAAGTTCATGGTCATTTGTACATCAGCGCTGTTCAAGAGAATGTCGAGCTTGAGGAGAGAATGAAGCTCAGACGTTTGGAGAGGAGATGATCGAACAGTTTTCATGACGAGAGCGTCGATTAAAAGTTTGCATGTTTCTGGCGTGATCAGTGCTTCTCGAATGCAGACTTCTGTTGGTGCTGCTGATGATGTCGAGATTCTGTGACGAATAAAAACGTTCCTCAGTTATAAATCAAAATATAAATGACATGTATTATAAAC
Source organism: Moxostoma hubbsi (assembly GCA_032164185.1). Taxonomy (NCBI): domain Eukaryota; kingdom Metazoa; phylum Chordata; class Actinopteri; order Cypriniformes; family Catostomidae; genus Moxostoma; species Moxostoma hubbsi. The sequence goes on from JAVLUX010000065.1 coordinate 1,314,330, forward strand.
AGGGGGACCTTTTAATACAAATGAGTTTCAATGACCTTTTCAGGGGTTTGTTATTGGAGAATTCAGATTTTCTTGAATGACTAATTCAGATGGGGGGGGGGGGGGGGGGTGTCTAATTTGTCCTGTTCTCAAATCTCTTTCACAAATTCAGATTAGTCATTACGACAATGCAAAGAAGTACAAATGTGCACCTTTATCTCCATATATGGCACTTGGTGCGTTCACTGCGCTGCATTTATGTAAACACGCATGTTTACAGAGCATGCACGACTGCGTGCAAGATTCAAGGTAAATTTCAGTATATTAAAGGAATATTGCGGGTTCAATACAAGGTAAGTTTAATTGACAGCATTTGTGGCATAATGTTGATTACCAAAAAATACATTTCAACACGTTGCTCCTTTTCTTTCAAACCAGCAGAAATGTGCAGTCCAGTGAGGCACTTACAATGCAAGTCAATGGGGTTTAAACTGTAAACATTAAAATACTGTTTCAAAAGTATAGACACATAAACAATATGTGTGTTAACATGATTTAACTGTGATAAAATCACTAACTAACCGCATCTGTGGAAAGATATAGCCAAGTTACAACTTTTTTGCCACAACGATGTATTGTAACACCAGAAATCCTAAAATAACCGTAAAACCCTGGCGGATCCAAAGGGGGGGTGTATACCGTATGTCTCTGTATACATATGTGATCACATTTGAAAGCTTAGAATGTGAACTTTTCAGAGATAACATCACTTCTGCATTTATGTTACTTAAAATAACAAAATAAGCCCTCAAAACATTTGCATTGAAAAGTAGCGCCCCCTAGTGGTAACGGGGTAGAAATATTTATATGAAAATAAAAGTCCTTCATATAGCATCTAAATGTGCATGTCATATATCTAATGAAAGCTCTCAATCTCAGGAACATGACTTTGTAGTTAATTTTGTTGCACTAATAACACAGTTCAAAAGATTTGCATAAGAATCACAAAGTGAAATATGATTTCTGTAATTCGTCAAATACAAACGACTCGTTTATGCTCCAATAACTGCTGCTGTCAGCTCCAAATAGCTAAAAACATTACAGTATATCTGCTTTTACCTTTCCAAGTTAAAAGCAGTTTTCTAAAAAATGAGCCATTGTTTACTTGTCTGTGAGTTTGCTTGTGCTGAATAATCCAATGTTATATCTTACATGTCCAGAACAAAATACAGTATGCCATCCAGGAGGAAAAGCATGCTAAATTAATGATCAGACTATAATGATCAGTTATACATCATCGCAAAGGGGAGGATCTCAGCTTTCTAATGACACCTAGATTGAGCTTGTAGTCCACTCAGAGGCCGAGATATTCAATGAAATATTGAGGGTGTTGCTTGAACTGAACATTAGACTGAATGTCTATGGACGAGCACATCTGTGAGGGGTAAAATGTGTTAGAGCGCCACCTACAGTTCACATCTGTATATTGTAATTTTTTCTAGTGTTTCCTGCCATCTAGTGGAATAAAATAAGACTATTTGGAGGGAGATGAGGTGAACAGAACCAGAATTACATGCTTACAAATTTCTGCCTTTATCCCACCAAAAATTGGCCCCATTCACTTCCATTGTAAGTGTCTCACTGTAACCTCCATTTTTGCTTTTTTTTATGTTAAGAAAAGGTGATAACTGAAAAGGTCCCTGCTACTTTTTAAGACTGTTTGTACGCCTTTGCACAAACCAAAGCAATACACTTCCTCTGGAAACAAACAGCTTATAGTGACTTTAAATCACAGTGGTGGGTTTGTTTACTTTGTTGTAGCGGCGGTCGGTTCGGCGTCTGGAAGATCTTCATTGTCGCAGGACCTTCTCCGGCGGTCGTGATCACCTGAACCTCTAACCTGTAGAATGAAGCCGCTCGAAGGTTTGACACCACCAGCAGATTATGATCCTGACAAACAACACAAAGCACAAAGTCACTACTGAGACGACTGAAAGACGGGCACGATCACAATCAAGGTGAGAAATCTCAAGAGAAGATCTAGTATCACATCCGGGTACATACAATCGCACCGCCCCACCCCAGAACACAAAACTATAAAGTAAAGAAGGTTCTCCAGGAGATGTTTTGGTCATGAGGCGTCTCACGGCATCTTTATTTGATGTTTGTTATTAGTTCATTTGGAAGCATTTCAGCTTTTTCTCATTCGAAAGAATAAAACAATCACTCATGCATTCATAAACATGTCCATCGAGTCCATCGAAATGAAACCAATCTGATAACTGTCCTCAATATTCTCTTGGAAGAGGAAAGATCTAAGGAATTTTATAAAATCATTTGGAAAGAAACTTCTCCCTCTGGACAGAGTGAATCTGATTGGAGTCAATTAAGGCCACACTGAACACACAGCTGTAAACCCGAATCATAATAATGCGATTGTGCCGTGCGAGGAGTGTTTGTTCATGAAGAGCGTCTGGCAGACGTTTGACAGCGCTGATCAGAGAACAGAGAGATCCTACTAACAATATTAACAATTATAAAGCAGTTATTTCTGGTTGTGTAATCTGATTGGACAAGCAGTATTCCAGAAGTTCCCATATCTGCTTATCTTGGTGCTTCACATGAAACCTGTCAAGAAAATGTCCTGGTCATATTAAACCACAAATCAAAATGATGAAAATGCAATTACACTTTGCATAAAGAACATGAAGCTTACATTTAGGGCCAATATGATTTTTGGCATTATTTTCAGGACACTTACACATACAGCAATGCGGCTGAATGTTTTCTCATTGTTTTACATGATGATTCTCATTACGGTAACACAGGCCCTGTTTCCACCTGGTATTACGATGCATCCCGGGTGATCCGATCACATGTGGCCACTTAAATGCGTCTCCGGTGACCGCTTGTGCTCGGATTTAGATGGGAGGGTCTCTGTTTCATGACGACATACATCAATCACTATTTACTGTGTTACTGCATGATATTAAAGCTGTTTCTCCCAGATGCGTTGAAATGTAACCGAAGCACAAACGCAACATGTGAAGCAGAATTATCTGTTATTTTAATGGATTATCTGTATTAAAGGAGCTTCACGTGTTCATGCTCGTCATCTGTGTTGATATCAAACACATTGAAGATCCGTGAAGCTCTCGTGATCCTGTAGCCGCTTTTTTACATTTTCCGACCAGACGGTCATTTCCTTTTAAAGCCGCTCGTAACCGGCACACTTTAAACTCTTGTTTTAGCAAAGCGGTTGATTGACAGGTGAGGGGCGGAGCTTCACTGCTGCCAGGACGCATACAGGATGGATCAGCGTTTACACCTCAAATCAAATCAGGTCACGTGTGTTTTTGAGCACATACGCATGTGGATTTTGTGATTCGATCACAAAACGTTTTAGACCCTGTTTAGACCTGTATTCAGTGCTCACATGTGATCACACGAAACGCATCTTAATACCAGCAGGAAACAGAGTCAGAGTCTTTTTATTACCCGTCTTACATTTAAAAAGATGCAGTTGTGCAATTATCTTGATATAAAAATCAGCACATTTTAAATGTGCAATTTAACAAATGTATGTTCAATTGATTCTCATTGCGGAAATGATAATTGGGGGAAAAAATGTGCGTAACTGCCATGAAAATCTAAATGGCTTTATTTTCTGTACATTTAGGAAAATTAAGTTTTAGTTTTTCTGTTTGTTTTTTTTACCCATATTACATTTTAAAAGATGCTGTTATACCATGATTTTTTCATTTAAAATAGCAAATTTGTAAATGTACGATCAAAAAATAATAATATCCTCGTTGTGGTAATGAGAATAACAAAACAACCATCTTTTTTGCCATTACGGTAATGAAAACTGGAGGGTAATATGCATGTAACAGCCACAAAAATAATGTCACAGTGAAAAACTAAATCTTAAATGGATTTAATAATTAGGCTTCATTTTCTGTACATTTAGGAAAATAATGTTTTTTTGCATTGTGACATTATTTTCAGGACACTTATGCACATTTTACATTTTACATATTAAAAGATGCTGTTGTACAATGATTTCTAAATTAAAATCAGCACTTTTTTAAAAAAGTTCACTTAGAATAAAAATAACATTTCTCACTGCGTTAATGAGAATAACAAAACGAACATCTTTTCCTCATTGCGGTTATTATAACTGCAATGAGAAAAATCCTAATGGCGCTTAAAATAGGATTAATTTTATAGGGGCAAAATTAACTGAGTCTAAATTGTAAGTTACTGGATATTCACTTCCCATAAGAGCTGGATGATAAAGCCTTACATTGATTTTCATATCTTGAACTTTTCTCTATTTTCTCTGAAGTGGCTTAAAATGTTTTTCCCCCCAATCTGAGGAACCATCATTTCAACCAAAACAGCCACTGAAGCGAAGAAGATTTCAAATATTTAATGCAAAGAATTGATTTACGGAGAATAAATGTAATTAAGGACTCTAACGGCAGAAATTTAAATTAGAGACACTATTGAAACATCTCACAAGCAAGTCCCAACACAAGGAAGGATTTAAAAAAGCACTATTAAATCATTGCAATTACACTGAATATTCAATGGATATTGTACATGCCAAGTCGACGACATGATACTGTGGCCCAACAACAGATGATTGGATATCATACATTACAGTCTTAGATTAAAATGCCATACATTCTCCATGAAAGCATGAGCCAAGACCATGAATGCAAATTAAGTGTGATATGTGTCAAGTTGTGGGAGAACGGCGTGAATCGAGACGACTTACAGGTGGCAGAATCTGCGACTGTGAAATGATGCTGTTTGGCAGACTGTTCTGGCGGCTTTCTGTGGTAATCTCTGCCCATGTGACCTGGAAACCTGTGATTGGCTGATGTGGTTGGAGACGCGACACCCTCCAGAAGAAATGAGCCGTCACGTTGTCACCATGGAAGGTGAACGCCGCGGTCAGATTTTCAGGCTTTGCCAAAACTTTTGATTGAGCTGCAGAAAACAAGAACAACATTAAACAAAGGAGATGTTTGATTGTCCGTCAGAGCAAAACTGTAATTCTGATCAGTTAGAAAAGTCAGAGCAATCTGAGGCAGAACAGTCCGAAGGACTGTGCCAAGTTTGGTGGATGTTGGCATAAAGCTCTAGGAGGAGTTACAACTGATCCTTTTGGTCTTAGTTGAGGGATTCTGGAAAAATCCTGAACCAAGTCTGTAGAATAACAGTGTGCTGACTTTGTCAAGTCAACGTAAATATCAAACAACATGTTGAGGCCACAGTGAAATCAAAAGAAGACTCTTTTTACATAATAATACTACCTAAAATTCACTAAAGCATTGAAAAAATAAAATACTTATTTTTAAACGAAAACATGACTGCGTCACATGACAACAAATACGTAATCGTTTTCAGATATCTTAGTTTTCCCCATCCACACTACGACGCAAATACGTTGGGAGAGCGTTTTCGAAAAGCTCTGTTTTCGTTGTGAAAAACTCTGTCTCAGTGTGGATGGAACGCCAAAACGTAGAGCAAAAGATGTGCTTTCAAACAAAACATTAAAAGTGTCTACACTAACACGTTTGCGTTTGAAAACACATTCATTTTGCTACGTTTTCACCTCTCATCCACAGTAGAACAGTGAACGAAAATGAAGACTTTCGAAAACGCTCTCCATCACTGCATACTGGAAAATGATGATGTTAGGAAACTGAAGTTTTCAAACTAACAGATTAGTGCAGACGTGGCCTTCCTAATATGTTTAGATTAAAAGCTCATTGATTTTGATACATTTATGCATTACAAGTGTAGATGAAAACTGAGATTTTCCATATTTGCATACTTTGGGAAACAATGATGTTAGGAAACTGAAAACGGAGTTTGTTTTTTTATTTCCTAACGTGATCGCTTTCCAAACTAAGTGGCAATCGAGGGCACTTTGAGTGCATTTTTGGTGAAAGGAAAAAGCCGTTCTAATGCACATAAGAGGCTTTAAATGTAGCGAAATGAATGGGTTTTCTAATGAAAATATTTTGGTATGGATGTGGCCTCAGATCAGTCAAAATCAGCCAATCCATCTCGGGTGATCCGATCCCAAGTGGTCAGGCGAGACATACGGCTGTTTATATCTCGTAGTGATATACATCTCAAATGTGCGATCGATGCGATCGATCACCTGAGACGGATGATACCTTATCTAACCGGGGCCTTAGAATAGTAACACAAAGGTTTGGAGCCAAGTTGCAAACAGCGTGCATTTCTAAAAGTGACACAGTGCATTTTGGCTATAAAGTACCAAAAATACCTCCAGAGAATAAAGTGCATTTTTGGACAATTAATTTGCAACACAACCTGAAATGAGAATATCTAAAATAGCTGGACTATGAATTAGAGATGCACAGTGATGATACCAATTGGCCGATACCAATATTTTGCCACTTACCTAATTTCAGATTACTGTTTTAGAGGTACAAAAACTTTTTCTTTGTTCTAACAATAGATAATTTCCATTGAATCTGTTGAACACACGACACCATGGACAAATAAATAGGTTAAACCAAAAGCAACAAAACCCCCTTCACCACCATCATAGTGGTATAATGGATCATTGATAATGCAGTGCAGGCCGCTAGAGGGCGCCGCTTGCTCACACAGTGCTGAATGCAGAAACTCAGTCTTTTTTAAGGTTTAGTAATCACGCAAGGCCATATTGTGATTTCAATCTTATTTCGATCAATCGTGCAGCATTCGTGGATATCATCCTAATGTCTCAGAAGTCAAAGTCTGCTGGTTTCAAAGTGTGTTCTCATCATGTAGCGTATATGTAAGTGCCGCTTTAACAGCTGTCATGTCCATTTATGGTGTTTTTTATGCATTAACATGAAAATGAGAAAGAATAAAAGTTAAATATGACGTGTTCTTAGCAGTTCCAACCTTTCTACATATTATGGCTTTTATTATATATGCATTGTGCATTTAAATTCACAGAGTTTTTCCAAAGTGTATCACTAATTAATTATAAATAAACCATTGGTTTTTCATATCGGCGTTTTCATGCTTATGACTGATATGCTGATTGTTTTAATTTAGTCAATATAATTGGCCCATAAATATCGGCAGTCGATACATCGATGCACCCATGCTATGATTGAATGCTGCTTACTCGGGTCTCCGGGACAGGCGATGGGTTTCAGGCTCTTACTCCTGAGTGTCGCGCAGGATGGCATTATGAAGGTGGTGCTCTCGTCTTTAGATCTTCGTCTGGCATTCAGCGTGTGAACAGTCACTCTGTACTTACAGGAGAACAGCAGATGTGGTAGATTGATGTAGTTCTCCTGTAAAAAGAGAAGAACATTTATAAAACTGGTCAGGTGACCTTGATGTGTGAGAGTACAACTAGATTAACATGTTCTGAGGAAGATTGACCAAATCTTGGCGATTGTTTGCGCAAAACCCGGAGCTACAACGCAAAAGAGTCAAAAGACTTCTGCACCCTTTGATATTCTGTTCTCGAGTCAATCCTTCAACGTATGTCTGGTTTTTTTTCACCTGTTTTATTGTCCATCAGGCTATCAGGAGAATAGCACACCTCATGATACATACGGTTAGGGGTTTTGCTTAAATCAACCAGAGCACCCTAGCAACCAATCATGTCAACTGTATCTGAGCAATCAAAAGTTCCAACATTACAAATATAATTGATCATAGTGTCCAAAAACGTCTCCAAACAAATAAAAGATAATAATTGTACATAAGAACTAATTACACATGCAAACACAACAATGACTAAAGGTTTGCATAGCATGCAGACATGATTTTAGTCATGAGATTTCACTGAATGAGTTTCATTCTGTGTCATTTGAGTCATCATTGAGTCTGTGTCATGTATTTGGCGCCATCTCCTGGTGGTCATATGTAACATTGTGCTTCATGTGGATTATCTAATGATCTATACATCTGATTATCTTGTGTGTGGACTCGTTTCAAAGATAATCACAGACTCTAAATAATGATATGTGATATGTTTCATTTATATTTAGTAAAGTTATAAGCAAAAACGCGGCATATAAGCAACGCCAACAAAATTGTCAAAGATATAGTCTTGGATATAACTCTGAGTAATACACATAGTCTGGTTGTATTTTACTCTTTGAGAACTTTCCAATAACATATGATACATGAATATTTGATGAGGTTGACATTTTTACTGATTGCAATAATATGTACAGTGCAATTATTTAATAAATGATCAAACGTAACATTTCTGATTTGTCTGCTGATTTTAAAGCACTTGTTCAGTTTTGGTCATAATATCTACATGCATTGGAAAGTAGAGCTTCTAACCTTTCAAACGAAACATGTTTTGTGTTGGTCAAGACTGCAGTTATTAATAATCTGATGATTATTTTGTTTCTCGAGGGCCAATCTGAGCATAAAGGGTTAAATTAAACCATGTAAATGGTGTCGAGTAAAGGCAGCTTGATGAACAGCAGGCATTTAAATGCATTCAAACAGAATACTGTGTTTCAGAATAGTGACTCAGGAATGCCTCACATTTTCCAGACGTCTAGAAAACCAATGCACACCTCCTAGCAACTAGTGCAGAGCGCAGTTAAGAATGCATCTGCATGAGCACCGAACCGAAACAGTGTGTTAGTGCTCCTGTGGGAACGGCAAGGTTTGATGAATTTAATCTGCTTCCTGGAAATGTTATTTTAATACATGTGTTTTATTAGGCACTGGACCACATCATCTGAAACAACACTGGCTAATTTGCTTCCAATAATGAAGAGAAATGACTCTTTAGTCCCGTAAGAGGTTGCATTTATGGAGAGTGAGAGGCTTGTTCATGCAGATCTTGGCTGAATCAGTTGTGGATCGTAAATGCACATGAACACAATAGGGCTTTTAGTGTTTTGTGCGTGACAGATATTACACAAACCTGAGTGACTGATTTCTCTGGTCCTCTGCTGCGGTTGTGGCTGCAGTTTTCAGGCGTCCACTGAACATGGTAACGATTCACGAATGGCTCTAAAGTGATACACAGAGTTTAACATTTCAAAACTGCATCCAGTTACACATACAGATAATAGTTACACATATCTCCATGTATGTATTTAACAATATACAGTACGAGTGTTTCTTTAACTGCGGGCACTTTTATGTCCCAGGAGGACTTTTATTAAAACAAACAGATTTCAACATTTTCTTTGTTTTATTAAAGTCTCATTAAAACTGAATGGGAAGCTTGTTTTCAGACATTCATCTTTTATTTGTTTGCACTTTTCAAAAGACTTTTATGTCTAGATTTGACTGTTTTAGTCCCAGAACAAGACTTTCAATATTAAACTATGAAAATACATTATAAAAATACTAATTACCATATAATATTTAAAACTAGGAAAATGTAAACAAAGAGTGAAATCAATGGAAACAATTTCAATATTTATTGTGTGATTTTTTTTTTATACAAAAATTGTGAATTTCTTTTTAGAGCATTTTCTACAAAATAATATTTTTATTTAAATGACTTTAAAAGTGTCATGTGGTGTAACCATCAAGTAAAAGGTATTAAAATAGTTTCTTTGCACCTTGAATACATGAGAGTGAACGCAACTTCAAAAAAAAATTTCAAACACTCGTTTCATGGTTTTTACAAATATTATAATTTTTTAAGTCAAGATTATAAGGGAGTTTTCTCACGGTTGCACCAAAGGACCTGAAACAAATGTGCATTTTCATAAAAATGTCCAAATATTGATATTTAATGATATGAAAAAGCCCCGTTCACACACGCAACCTGGTGAATAACAGGAAAATCGTTGTGTTGTTTTACTGGTAAATGTTCCAATCGTGCTGTTCACACATGAAAATACTTTCCATCTCTTTCAAATGCTGTTAAACTACGGGACGTTGTGTGCTGGAAGTGTGAGCGGGTATGATTGTGTAGCTGAACATGTGCGGTCGGTAATGTCGGTGGTTTTTGCTCGAGACTCCGTCACCATATGCGACGACTTCAAATGAGACTGTTGAACTACACAGAACAAAATGCTGCCGCTAGCATCCGAAGCTGGAGGCGCGATCAGGAATATATCTGTATTTTACTCCTCAGAGGTCTGCTGATGTTCATCAGAGGACTCATGGGAAATCATGAACTGATCCTTTCAGCTGTCGGGAATGAAGAGAAGCGCTCTTCTGAACAGTTTGTTGACATGTTTCTTCAGAGTCGCCGGTGTTAAACGTGCAGAATAATTGTGTCATCTCCGTCAGCACGCCCTGATCTCGTACGAAATCAAACCGGGAATCTTCCGGCTCTGTTCACACACACCATCAATAAGGGAATTTATAGGTAATGACAAAACTTTGCATTAAGGTTTAAAATTGCCAGAGCTGAAATTACCAGTATTTTCAAAAGGGTATTTCTGGAAAAGGCTGCATGTGTGAACGCAACTTATTTTCTAAAGAGGTCTTTTCTGTTTTATTAATTTTATTGATAATTTTTTTTAGAATTTATTAGATATGGACAAAAAATATTTGCGTCACGTCACTGACCCAAATATACATTTTTCAAAAATGTCGACTGTCCCACAGCGTTGATTTCCACCACAACAATTTCGCCCCTAATAAAGTTTTGTCTTGAGTTACTGTACTTGTTAACCAAGTGGACAAAAGTGTCAGTGAAGAGCACGCTTGAGATGAAATAAAGAGACAAAACGAAGAAAAATCCAGGGAGCATAATTTCAATCAAGCTGTAATCTTGCCACATTATGCAAAAAAGTGTGTAAATATGATTTAATTGTGTGTATTTAGGATACATCAAATGTTAGCTATAAAATTAGCCTTAGCAAGGCAAAAGAGTAATTTCCATCATCGTCATTTCCAGCACAGAATTCAATTAAACTCAACACAGAATTTGAGATGTGCTGGAAATGACACAAAAATGACACAAATGTCCTGTGATGCATGAACACACACTGCTGGACATTGTTAGTAGACCAATGAGAGTGTTACGGGCAGCTGTCCGACACCTTTGTGTGTTTTTGTCATTTTGGATAAGCTCTTTATTAAACTATCATTTATAATGTCAAGCCGGTTCTCACCTTGTCACAGTAAACTAATTATTTATCCAGACTGAACAATCTAAAAGTCCTCAGTGCTGAAAGTGCCTGAAGTCGAAAAAACATTTAACCCAAATACATTTAATTTACAGTCTTGGTTGCAGGTCGCAAATCACACTCATGGCTGTGATGTAAACTAAAGGCTACTGGCTTTTAATAAACGAACAAGATCTCTGATATGGTCTTGAACTTCCTATTTCAAATGGAAATTCATATGAACACAGGAAAGAAAGCTGTGCTTCATGGGGTCTTCAAGGATAATTGTGTATATTTTGGCAGATGAAATCTCTGCGTCTCATGCAGCATTAATGATGTCAAATGATCTGTGCCTCACAAATTCAGCGAAAACAACTACATAAATAAGGCTTTTGTTTGACGCACAACTCAAGTTTACATGTAACATTTATCATCCTGAACTACCTGTGAGCATTTCTCAGAATCTGTGATTAAACAAAACAGCAGGACATGTTTTCTCTCACTGGCTGTTACTAAACAGAAGACCCTCACTGTGCTAATCAGCAGTGTTTATGCAGCGCTGCGGGTTCATTATTCATCAAGCTGAGCCGTCTGGACGTGCAATGATACTATTCAAATTAATAATTGAGTTACAGGGGCTTCAGCCTCTACTGAAGGGACTCTACTGCAGTCGGGGAGATAAAAAGTACCCTTTGAAGGCGCTGACCCGGAGTGCACGAGGCTCGGAGAATTTCTGGAAGCAGAAAAAAGGAATTTCAGCTGGAGGAACGAAGGAAAATATACAGTGTAGAACAAACATGAGCTGCATCTGAAAAGGCTCCTTCACGGACAGAGGTGTGAAGGCATCAAGACACGTCTGAATTCAATGTTTGCGTAACATCCTGTCTACTGAGACTCCTTCATGGGGTTGAGTTTTGAAGACAATACAGATGTGTCCTTCACGTCTTACGATTTCATACAACACAGTGTGCTTCGTTGACTCTATAAAAATTGTGTATAATGGAACATTTTAGAAAAAATTAATTTATAAATTACCATTTGTTTTTGAGATATAATTCAATATCAACTGAGCAATAAGCATTTTAGTGATAAAACATTCACTTGGTTATCTCTTAAGCTCACTTGTATTAGATCCAGATCACTAAAACCTGACCCCTAATCTAACCTTAGCTAACCCAAACCCTAAACATTAATTCTGACCTTAGCTAACCCAAACCCTGAACATTAATTCTGACCTTAGCTAAGCCAAACCCTGAACATTAATTCTGACCTTAGCTAACCCAAACCCTGAACATTAATTCTGACCTTAGCTAAGCCAAACCCTGAACATTAATTCTGACCTTAGCTAAGCCAAACCCTGAACATTAATTCTGACCTTAGCTAACCCAAACCCTGAACATTAATTCTGACCTTAGCTAAGCCAAACCCTGAACATTAATTCTGACCTTAGCTAAGCCAAACCCTGAACATTAATTCTGACCTTAGCTAAGCCAAACCCTGAACATTAATTCTGACCTTAGCTAACCCAAACCCTAAACATTAATTCTGACCTTAGCTAACCCAAACCCTAAACATTAATTCTGACCTTAGCTAACCCAAACCCTAAACATTAATTCTAACCATAGCTAACCCAAACCCTGAACATTAATTCTGACCTTAGCTAACCCAAACCCTGAACATTAATTCTGACCTTAGCTAACCCAAACCCTAAACATTAATTCTGACCTTAGCTAAGCCAAACCCTGAACATTAATTCTGACCTTAGCTAAGCCAAACCCTGAACATTAATTCTGACCTTAGCTAAGCCAAACCCTAAACATTAATTCTGACCTTAGCTAAGCCAAACCCTGAACATTAATTCTGACCTTAGCTAAGCCAAACCCTGAACATTAATTCTGACCTTAGCTAACTCAAACCCTAAACATTAATTCTGACCTTAGCTAACCCAAACCCTAAACATTAATTCTGACCTTAGCTAAGCCAAACCCTGAACATTAATTCTGACCTTAGCTAAGCCAAACCCTGAACATTAATTCTGACCTTAGCTAAGCCAAACCCTGAACATTAATTCTGACCTTAGCTAAGCCAAACCCTGAACATTAATTCTGACCTTAGCTAAGCCAAACCCTGAACATTAATTCTGACCTTAGCTAACCCAAACCCTAAACATTAATTCTAACCTTAGCTAACCCAAACCCTGAACATTAATTCTGACCTTAGCTAACCCAAACCCTAAACATTAATTCTGACATTAGCTAACGAAAAACCCTAAACATTAATTCTGAACTTAGCTAACAAAAACCCTAAACATTAATTCTGAACTTAGCTAAGCCAAACACTAAACATTAATTCTGACCTTAGCTAACCCAAACCCTAAACATTAATTCTGACCTTAGATAACCCAAACCCTGAACATTAATTCTGACCTTAGCTAAGCCAAACCCTGAACATTAATTCTGACCTTAGCTAACCCAAACCCTAAACATTAATTCTGACCTTAGCTAACCCAAACCCTGAACATTAATTGTGACCTTAGCTAACCCAAACCCTGAACATTAATTCTGACCTTAGCTAACCCAAACCCTAAACATTAATTCTGACCTTAGCTAACCCAAACCCTGAACATTAATTCTGACCTTAGCAAACCCAAACCCTAAACATTAATTCTGACCTTAGCTAACCCAAACCCTGAACATTAATTCTGACCTTAGCAAACCCAAACCCTAAACATTAATTCTGACCTTAGCTAACCCAAACCCTGAACATTAATTCTGACCTTAGCTAACCCAAACCCTGAACATTAATTCTGACCTTAGCTAACCCAAACCGTAAACATTAATTCTGACCTTAGCTAACCCAAACCCTAAACATTAATTCTGACCTTAGCTAACCCAAACCCTAAACAATAATTCTGACCTTAGCTAACCCAAACCCTGAACATTAATTCTGACCTTAGCTAACCCAAACCCTGAACATTAATTCTAACCTTAGCTAACCCAAACCCTGAACTTTAATTCTGACCTTAGCTAACCCAAACCCTAAACATTAATTCTGACCTTAGCTAAGCCAAACCCTGAACATTAATTCTGACCTTAGCTAACCCAAACCCTAAACATTAATTCTGACCTTAGCTAAGCCAAACCCTGAACATTAATTCTGACCTTAGCTAACCCAAACCCTGAACATTAATTCTGATCTTAGCTAAGCCAAACCCTGAACATTAATTCTGACCTTAGCTAACCCAAACCCTAAACATTAATTCTGACCTTAGCTAACCCAAACCCTAAACATTAATTCTGACCTTAGCTAAGCCAAACCCTGAACATTAATTCTGACCTTAGCTAAGCCAAACCCTGAACATTAATTCTGACCTTAGCTAACCCAAACCCTAAACATTAATTCTAACCTTAGCTAACCCAAACCCTAAACATTAATTCTGACCTTAGCTAAGCCAAACCCTGAACATTAATTCTGACCTTAGCTAACCCAAACCCTAAACATTAATTCTGACCTTAGCTAACCCAAACCCTGAACATTAATTCTGACCTTAGCTAACCCAAACCCTAAACATTAATTCTGACCTTAGCTAACCCAAACCCTGAACATTAATTCTGACCTTAGCTAACCCAAACCCTGAACATTAATTCTGACCTTAGCTAACCCAAACCCTAAACATTAATTCTGACCTTAGCTAAGCCAAACTCTGAACATTAATTCTGACCTTAGCTAACCCAAACCCTAAACATTAATTCTGACCTTAGCTAACCCAAACCCTGAACATTAATTCTGACCTTAGCTAACCCAAACCCTAAACATTAATTCTGACCTTAGCTAACCCAAACCCTGAACATTAATTCTGACCTTAGCTAACCCAAACCCTAAACATTAATTCTGACCTTAGCTAACCCAAACCCTAAACATTAATTCTGACCTTAGCTAAGCCAAACCCTGAACATTAATTCTGACCTTAGCTAAGCCAAACCCTGAACATTAATTCTGACCTTAGCTAACCCAAACCCTAAACATTAATTCTAACCTTAGCTAACCCAAACCCTAAACATTAATTCTGACCTTAGCTAAGCCAAACCCTGAACATTAATTCTGACCTTAGCTAACCCAAACTCTGAACATTAATTCTGACCTTAGCTAACCCAAACCCTAAACATTAATTCTGACCTTAGCTAACCCAAACCCTGAACATTAATTCTGACCTTAGCTAACCCAAACCCTAAACATTAATTCTGACCTTAGCTAACCCAAACCCTGAACATTAATTCTGACCTTAGGTAACCCAAACCCTGAACATTAATTCTGACCTTAGCAAACCCAAACCCTGAACATTAATTCTGACCTTAGCTAACCCAAACCCTGAACATTAATTCTGACCTTAGCTAACCCAAACCCTGAACATTAATTCTGACCTTAGCTAACCCAAACCGTAAACATTAATTCTGACCTTAGCTAACCCAAACCCTGAACATTAATTCTGATCTTAGCTAACCCAAACCCTGAACATTAATTCTGACCTTAGCTAACCCAAACCCTGAACATTAATTCTGACCTTAGCTAACCCAAACCCTAAACATTAATTCTGACCTTAGCTAACCCAAACCCTGAACATTAATTCTGACCTTAGCTAACCCAAACCCTGAACATTAATTCTGACCTTAGCTAACCCAAACCCTAAACAATAATTCTAACCTTAGCTAACCCAAACCCTGAACATTAATTCTAACCTTAGCTAACCCAAACCCTAAACATTAATTCCAACCCTAGATAACCATTATAACTAACATCTCCTTTTGAGAGAAAAAATAATAATAATCCAGAAAAAAGTAATCCAGTTCTGGAATGACATGAGGGTCACTAAATGATGACAAAATGATTATTTCGAAAAATACATTTGAAGAGCAGAAGTGAGATTAGTTCTGGTTGACCTGATCCTTTAAGACTCGCAGAGTATTTGAGTTGGCAGGAAATACGGCAAACACCTCTGACACAGAGCAGGACGAGAAACCTTGTTAAAAACTGTACAGATCAGACTGTCACCAGACAGGCCGCTTGAGGAAGTGCCAAACTGAGTCACAATCACCTCTTGCCGCGGGCTTGAGCGCTAACAGAAGTCATTAGCATTGAACAGAACGTCGCTCCTCGCTCACTCGTACTCTTCCTCATGGAGTCACGTTTGACTAGGGCATACATTAGCAAGGGTTTGACAGGAGTACAATTTCCACTGCAACATTAATGCAGAACTCTGTAAGTTAAAGCTGAACTTTGACCCTTGCAGGGGTTTCCTGTTGTGTTTTGTGGGGCTTTTACAAGAGTTGCTTTCAACACTGCAGTGTGAGATTAAAAGCAGCTTTCAGTCAAATTAAATAAACAAACATGTACATTGTTTGCCAAGTGATTTATTTAAGCACTGTTCCAGCACACTAGCCTTAAAATGTGTTACTTTATTTCAATTAGTTCATCTATGAAACAGTCATACTGTAAATTGTAGTAAATTTGTCTGTTATGATTGTGCAGCATTCAGAATTCATGACTTTGAACTGAGCAGGAAACAGGATTGTAATTAAATGTGAATTTAATCAAGCAGAATCCAAATGGAAATTGTTGTTCAGATTTGTGGTCCAAAAACCCGGATGATAATTAACATTTTTGAACCATAGGAATTACCTATGGGTTTTTATAATGGCATTTGTAAAATGATCTTCCCCAAATAAAAATAAGACTCCAGTTATTCATAAATAACATTGTATTTGTTTACAATCTTATGCCGAATAGAATAAATACTTTTTTTTTTGTTGTACTAACTTTTGTAAGTATGTAATTCCCTCCAATATCTCTTATTTTATTCCACTATGTCAGCGAGTACTAGAAAAAATATTTTTATCTGAACTGTAGGTGGCGCTCTAACACATTCCATCACAATACACAGATGTGAACTGTAGGTGGCGCTCTAACACATTCCATCACAATACACAGATGTGAACTGTAGGTGGCGCTCTAACACATTCCATCACAATACACAGATGTGAACTGTAGGAGGCGCTCTAACACATTCCATCACAATACACAGATGTGAACTGTAGGTGGCGCTCTAACACATTCCATCACAATACACAGATGTGAACTGTAGGTGGCGCTCTAACACATTCCATCACAATACACAGATGTGAACTGTAGGGGGCGCTCTAACACATTCCATCACAATACACAGATGTGAACTGTAGGGGGCGCTCTAACACATTTTACCCCTCACAGATGTGCTCGTCCATAGACATTCAGTTTAATGTTCAGTTCAAGCATCACCCTCATTATTTCATTGAATATCTCGGCCTCTGAGTGGACTACAAGCTCAATCTAGGTGTCATTAGAAAGCCGAGACCCCATGATGATGTAAGATATATTGTGATCAATAGTCGATAACGGCAAGTACACCAATAACCGGCCAATCCGACTTCTATGTCACATGATGAAGCTGTTCGAGTGCAACATGCCAAACCAATGCGGATTTGTCAAGGGATCCGGAACCACAGATGCCATCCACGCCGCCCACCTGCTCATGGAGAGGCACGGGGAGAAGAACAAACCGTTCCATATGACCTTCCTCGATCTGGAGAAAGCCTTTGACAGAGTCCCTCGTGGTCTTATATGGCGAGCGCTTCGATCGCACCAAGTCCCAGAGGAATACGTACGCTGGACCCAACTCAAGCAGCGCACGTTGCCCTGTGGGACCCTCACTGCCATTTCACATCCGGTGAAGCTACTGTTTTTTAAAACACATGTTGCTATAATAATGCTAATTACGAACTACAACCAGTAGCGTTTCTAGCTTGTTTGGTGCCCTGGGTGAAACCCGCTTCAACACGGCTCCAAAGTTGTTGACCGGGGGGGTGAGAGGGGGGAAATCGCCGCCTCGTGCCCCCCCCCCCTGCAAGATGCCACCCTGGGCGACTGCCCATTTCGCCCATGCCTAAATCCGCCATCAGCATGTGAGCTATGTGCTTCACAAAATGAACAACTGTTGCAGTCCTTATTTAGCGGCAGGTTAGCAACATGCATTTTTGACTTAATAATCCCCTATTGAGGA
>JAVLUX010000065.1:1342500-1477500 GCA_032164185.1 Moxostoma hubbsi
GAACACAATACAATTAGAACAAAATAGAAAGAGCCGGCACATTTACAGCTTTCGGTCAAAGGTCTTCTTTAGGCATTATATTAATTTCTCTGCATTGTAAGTGTATCACTGTTACATCATGATTTACTCGAGAAGTTTATGAATGTTTGGAATTCATTAACATACACAAAAATCTGGGGATACAAAGCATTTGAGTATCCGGTGGAAAGATTCTGGGAAGGTTTTACACACAGATGACTCCAAATTTACTAAAAATTTGTTTACTAAAGTACTAAAGTTTCATGCATGTTGTCTTACTGTAAAGCCGCGAGAAAAGTACGAATTTCATTGTTCTTGGTACAATGTTGACTTTTGAATTTGACTTTGATTGTGAATTGTATTTCTCTTTGGATCATGAAGTAGATTATCTTGCCCCAAGGAAACACATTAATTGTCCCTTTAAAGCTTTTAGAAAGAAATGTTAGAGTAATAAAGCCCTAAATCGGGCCTAAATGTCCTTCAATTGACAGAGGAAGCGAATGAGCAGGCGTGAGTGGACGGTGAGCACTTCTGTTGTAAAACTCTTGGCTAAAATGGGCCATTAGAGCTGAAACCATAAAAAGAAGTCTTTGGTCAGGGGCTCCACCTGTTTGAACAGTAAATCATGGAGGGATCTGAGGTGACAAGAGGAAAGTGGCCCACCAATGAAGACCCACCTCTAGAAGACCGGAAGTGTTTGCTGGGGGGAGTGAATCCACGCGTGCCGTGAATGTTGACCGCCGCCACACGGAACTGGTACCACCTGCCTGGCCTGATGTCCGTCAACAGGATGCGCTCTTCGGAGATCTGAGGGTCACAACAGTTAAAAGGTCATGCCCAGAGGTTATGGGTTCAGGTACATTTGGCACTGAATAGGAGCTTGGAATTTAATCTATTTTAAAACTTGAAAGATTTGCACAGTAAATAAGGGAGGCGGGGGGTCCTGTAAACACCCCGTTTGGCACTCTGACCTGTGTGACATCGTGCCACAGGGTGGCGTCGTCTTCACTGGGGTGGATGCCGAAGTTCCATCGCCGCTGAAGCACATACAGCACGGGCTCAACTGAAATGTTAAATCTAGATGACCAGCGGATCTCCAGCTGTCCTGAAGCCTGCTCCAAAAACAACAACTCCTTCCTCGGTTTTAATGGAGCTCCTGTGATCGACAAACAGACACACAGACACATAAGTATTTCATTGTTTTAAGCATGTAATTCATTAAAAATATTCAGAGCCCCTTAGCGGACAGGGTAGAAACCTACAATCTGAATTAGTCTCGTGTTCCCTTGCACAACCGGGCCACACAAATTAACCATTGGTTTTACGACAGCAACTATAGTTCATCTATGCTATTAGTAGTAAACCACAGTATAATGCAGGAAAACAAAACTATCATAATAAAACTTTATTGTGAAATAAAGGAAAACTTATTAGGAAGGAACATAAAACTTATTATGAAGGAAAACATATTGCAAAGGAACAAAACTTGGAAAGGACAAGTTATTGGGAAGAAACATAAAACTTATTGCCGAGGAACACAAAACTTACTGTGAAGGAATAACTTTTTTGCAAAGGAACAGAAAAATTATTGTGATGGAACAAAACTTCTTGTGAAGGAACATAAAACTTCTTGTGAAGGAACAGAAAACTTATTGTAAAGGAGCACAAAACTGATTGTAAAGGAACAGAAAACATATTGTGAAGGAACAAAACTTATTGTAAAGGAACAGAAAACATATTGCTAAGGAACAAAACTTTTTGTGATGGAACAAAACCTCTTGTGAAGGAACACAACTTATTGTGAAGAAAAAACTTTTTGCGAAGGAAAGGAAAACTTTCTACAAGGGAAAAAAACTTATTAGGAAGGAGCACAAAACTTATTTTAAAAGGAACAGAAAACGTATTGCGAAGGAACATAAAACTTATTATGAAGGAAAGGAAAACGTATTGCAAGGGAACAAAATTTTTCACGAAGGAACAAAACGTATTGTGAAGGAATGCAGAATTTATTGCATAGAAACATAGGAACAAAACATTTTGCTAAGAAACATAAAAATTTAGCAAGAGAACAGAACTTTTTATGAGGGAATGCAAAACTATTGCAAAGGAATACAAAAGCATTTCACAAAATGAATCCCCCCCACTCTGGACAATTGCATAAATCCTCTCTGCCTCCATATGGCAGAGACTTCCATTTAACCCTCAAAGCCACAATAAATTCGTCCATATGTAATAAATTAAAGATTTATTAAGTACAAAGCTTTGGGAAAATGTTCCACTCTCGTTACAGCTGTGATGGAGCGCTGTTGATTGAGTAGCAGGCATGAAGAACTTCATGAAGCTCAAAGGACTCTAAATGTCTTCCATACATCTCCATAAATCAGCTGAGCTTTGATGAACTTGTGGAGTGGCTGCACTTCGCAGTAAAGTGCCTCTGTCATTGAGGGATCCATTTAGAGACATTAATTTTCATCAGAGAACATAATAGAGAGCTGATGTGTCCTAACCAGGTGCAACGAGGTAAGATTCCAGCACCAAGGCTAGGTTACACGTTACGACGCGCAAATACATGGATTGTCTGCATGTCTAGAAAAACTAGCCTGTACTCAAAGTTTGCATGTACTGTACTGATGACGAACTTTGCCTTGCGTGCACGAGACATCCTGCATGTAGATAAACTGATAGAACGTCTGGTAGGACAGATTGACAGCATCTGCTATAGTAACTAAAGGGCTGTTCAGACCGAATGTGTACTGACGCTAAAAGAAGCTAGACGACGAAAGCTAGCAACGAATTGAATTTTTTCATTGGGGTGATAAAAATTATACTTTAACATTTCTACCAGTTGACATATCGATTGAACAGGTTAATTGGCCACCCCCATTTAAAGTAGGGCAGTACAATTAAAATAATCAATAAACAATAAACCCGTTATATAAATTTAATTATTTTTTCTAAAAAACAAAAAAAAAATGATTAGATTTTTTTTTTGTCCATCTTGCACAGATCTAAATGGAAGGTATTCATATGTTAACTGTGCACATAATTATTTTGTTTGTTTGGAGAGATACTAGCGGTAGACCAATGTATCATTTTTACCGATTAATCAGTGCCGATAGTTGCTCGGTTATCGGCAAAAATCTAAACAGATATTTGCCTATACATTTTTTCCCCTCCGTGTTTCTCTTTCTTTCATCATTGACAATATTCATCCATATTTTAGTCCTCATTTCAATGCATATTTTGATTGAGGGCGTGCAACGATAAATGCGACTAAGTCTATATTGAAACGTGCCCCATCAGCACATACATCATGTTTTGAACTTCATGTCAAAATTAATCTAGTGAATATATAGGCTATAAAAAAATCACAATTTGTCTAATACTTAAATATATCACACGGCTCTCTGGAATACTCAATTCTGATTGGTCAATGGCACCAGTCTCATATTTCTCAGTGATAGAGGTAGCAACTATCGGTATATATCGGTTTTACCGATTAATCGGTGCCGATAGTTGCTGTTTGGACTATCGGTTATCAGTAAAATTCTATGTTGATAGTTACCGATAGTTTTTTCATCAATTTGTAAATTCAAAATAAGAGTCCCCGGTGTGTTTCAGGCCTGTTTTCCCTATTATTAGGATTTCGGTTGAACAAAAAAGTGCTTCAGGGATTTTATTCATTTTGGACTCTTTTTCATTTTCCGCCATAGTAAAGGAAACAAATTGACATTTTATAAATCGACTTTTGAAAACTATCGGCCGATTAATCGGTTATCGGCCTTTTCCACCAACATAGTTATCGGCATTGTTAAAATCCACTATCGGCTGACCTCTAATAGACAATGAAACTTACAACATCCACATATTGACAACAAATATGTACAATGTTAGAGGTACTCAAATCTTTAGTAACCTTTGTGAGGGCACCGCCGCTGGCGAAAGAGTTTAATACTCGGACAAAGTCCCAAAGCGTGACAATTTTTCAGAGAAAATCTTTTTGATGGCGAACTTATTCATAAATGAACTCCAGATGGGACTAAGAGAAGTCATTTGCACTCTTTGAATGGCTGAATTTCATTTTCATCAAAGCATAAGTAAAACACACCATTGATGATACAAAATTAACTTCAGGTTGGTTTGTAGGATGTGTTTGCCCTTTAAACAATTTGTATTAATTGTGGAAGGATATCGCAACTCAAGTGTAAGAGTTTAGAGTGTTAAAGGCCACATGCAAAGGGAGTCATTCCTCTAGAAGTGGAAGATGTTGTTCCACTCAACAGAAAACAGCTGTACTCGATTGCGATGTGGTTTCACAGCTACAGAATGTGCGTTACGCCTGTTCCAATCCAAGCAGACCCACAACACTCTTACGATCCCACGGCATTCCTGCAGCAACCACAACGTTCTGCTGCATCTTCACTGCTGGAATTCATAAACCCACTCCAATCAGGATTGTCTGAAGATCACCAGACTGCAGTTCACCATCTTCACATAATCACACGTGCACCCTTGATGTTCCAAAGTCCACAGGTGCATGTCATCTCTTCCAAAACTCAACACAATGGCTCTGCTCAAAAACGTACTGAAGTGAAATGCCTTGTTAAGCCAAGTAAGATTTTTTTGTCCTTGATGATTTTTGCTTGTCAGACACAAAACACAAATGTGACCATTTGCTTTGCTCGTACTGGTTCTTTCTTTGCCGGCTGTTGTAGGAGCATTCACACTGCAGAAAGGTGACCCAAAATTTCTTGTACTTTTAGAACTCAGATTAATCATGAAGGAAATTAATTAAGCTTCTTTAAGAGTGTCACATAATGCTATTAAAGGCTGACAATTTTGCTCAACACCAAATTTAGTGAGGCGTCAAAATCGTGCCAAAGAAATCCTGCAATGTGCACCAAATTAGACAGCACTTTCAGGCATCAATGATGCGCTCCATATGTGAAAGCTGGTCTAATAATGACTACCTGTTACGCCATGTCCACACTAATCTGCTTCGTCTGAAACGTTTTCAGTTTCCTAATGTCATCTGTTTCCAAAGTAAGCGGCACTAGAGAGCGTTTTCGAAATCTGGAGGAAAACATCGCTCTAGAGAGGTCTCTTTTTCTCCCCCAATTTGGAATGCACAATTCCCAATGGGCTGTAGGTCCTTGTGGTGGCGTAGTCCGGGCAGAGGAGGACGAATCTCAGTTGTCTCCGCATCGGAGACCGTCAATCCGCGCATCTTATCACATGGCTTGTTGAGCGCGTTGCCATGGCGCGTGTGGAGGCTTCAGGCACAACTCACCACACGCCCCACCGAGAGCGAGAACCACATTATAGTGACCACAAGGAGGTTACCCCATGTGACTCTACCCTCCCTAGCAACCGGGCCAACTTGGTTTCTCCATGTGACGCTACCCTCCCTAGCAACCGAGCCAATTTGGTTACCCCATGTGACTCTACCCTCCCTAGCAACCGGGCCAATTTGGTTACCCCATGTGACTCTACCCTCCCTAGCAACTGAGCCAATTTGGTTACCCCATGTGACTCTACCCTCCCTAGCAACCGGGCCAATTTGGTTACCCCATGTGACTCTACCCTCCCTAGCAACTGAGCCAATTTGGTTACCCCATGTGACTCTACCCTCCCTAGCAACTGAGCCAATTTGGTTACCCCATGTGACTCTACACTCCCTAGCAACCGGGCCAATTTGGTTACCCCATGTGACTCTACCCTCCCTAGAAACTGAGCCAATTTGGTTACCCCATGTGACTCTACCCTCCCTAGCAACTGGGCCAATTTGGTTACCCCATGTGACTTTACCCTCCCTAGCAACTGAGCCAATTTGGTTACCCCATGTGACTCTACCCTCCCTAGCAACCGGCCAATTTGGTTGCTTAGGAGACCTTGCTGGAGTCACTGGCATTCAAACTCATGACTCCAGGTGTGATAGTCAGCGTCAATACTCACTGAGATACCCAGAACCCTTATGCGACCCCCCCCCCCCCCCCGCCACCACCTTTTTTAAAGAAATGTAACCTTTACCTTCTTTTAGGTAAATTCCAAGACAGATTGCATGGCAATCCCAGAATGTACTGCGAGAAGTTTAGTAAAAAAAATAAATAATTTTTTTTTTTTAAAAAACAGGCGAGAGAAATGTCAATTATATGTACTAAATATTTCGTATTTCATTATTCAAATAAAGATTATGTAGAACATTGGTCAAATGAATGGCAACCATATAATCACAGCAGACATTAGCAGGGATAACACTTTCTTTTAAAGAACAGAAATAGACATCAGATCTTGTGTAACCACTCTTACATTGTTGAAATGAAACAAGATTTCTCTGTATTTCTTAAGCTGATGAATATGCGTCGCCAGAAGCAGTCTTTGAAGTGTGAGAAAAGGAGAGGCGTTATGTCGCAAATCTTCTCAGTTTCATGTGTAATGAAAAGACCCCACAGGGCGTCGGGGACAAACCCTCAGCAGCCGTCTCTTCATCTTTCAGCAATATCGAAGACAAAAGGAGACATGCTTTGTCCCGGGATCAGGGATACATGTGAGGTTACAACTGCCCACCTGTAAGAACATCTGAGAGCGATTGAGACCACGAGCGACCGTCAATGCTCAGTTTCACCTTCTAAGCATTTCCAGCATTGTGGATCGTCATCATCTCAATGCAATGCCATGGCACAGATAGAAACAATTACACCCTTGACACAGTGATCATATAATAAGAACTTTTCTCATGTACGATGGTGATTGGGCTTGGATTTCAATGAAAGGCTTTATGACTTTTTGCAAATGAGGGGAAATGAGCAAATCTGACATCAATCAGCATTCTGAAGGAAGAATCGTGAAACTTCCTTCATTTGACTGGCAAAATTTAGAGAGGCTTAGAGACATTTCTGAAGTTTCGGCTTCTTTCAGAAATATGGAGAACTTTATGGGTTTGAAAAGACCATCAGCACGTTTAACAGGTTTATCATTTGGAGTCAAACTGATTTACATAAGAACAATCACAATAGAGTGAAACCTCATGAAAAAGAGCTTGTTATTCGACTTATATACTCAGATATCCCAAACGTGTAAAACACACTTGACAAAGCTAAATTTGAGAACACCAGCAATGGACCAGCACAAACCAAACTGGACCAGCACAGGAATGCATACTATGTTGTGTCGATGTAGTGACACTAGGAGTCGCTCTTGGGAGCCTCAAACACCTCTGATCTTTAAGAAAATGCCAATGGGAATTGGCGAGTGGAATTTGCATGCCACTCCCCCAGACGTACTGGTATAAAGTGGGTAGTACAGCAATATGGCAAGAGGGATACAGCATCTTGTTCCCTCCATTGGGGAACGGAGGTTACAACAGTAACCAAGACGTTTCCCTATCTGTCACTCACTCAATGTTGTGTTGATGACACTAGGGGTCCCTATACAAAATGCCACAACCAGCTGAACTATGTTACATGGACTCACGGTGCAGGTGCAGGCAAGTCGCTGCGTGCCTAATAGGAGGTGCATCCGGTCTGCACGTAGCCACCCCCAACGCTCCAAGACCAACACCCCAGGGGAGGAAAGACGCATCTACAATGTGAACAGGCCGCGCCAGCCGCAACCTTTTCTCTCGTTTTCAACTGGGGCCATATGTATTCACGTCTGGGACGGTGTTCTTTCCCAAGAGGAAAATATACCATGGAGACCACATCCTGCCAAAGGGAGAGACATGGACATGAACTGTTCCGTGGAAAATACATCACAAAGTGTTACCATAGGTAACCAGCACATGTGGAGCACCTACCCCTGTAAAGGGCATACTAGCACACGCACTGGGCAAGGCTACAAATTCCTCCACTGCATTCGCCAGCCGTGGGCTAAGGAGGAATAACATCCAGAGTTCACCGTCTCGTTAACTCGCATGGGGGAAAAAAAGTCCACGTCTTCCCCTCAGGGAGGGGAAATGCACTGTGTGCAAGCGGTATACCCGGCCAGCTGCCCCCACACTTACCTGCGCGTACCTGTCAACACATGGGACGAAACCAGCTCAACCTGAAGATTATAAAATCTTGCAAAGGTATTGGGTGTTACCCAGCACGCTACTCTTCAGATGTCTGCTAGAGATGTGCCGTTGGCTACTGCCCAGGAGGATGCCACACTCGTCGTGGAGCGTGCTCATAATCCCAAAGGAGAGGGCACGCCCTGGGCTTGGTATGCCAAAGTGATGGCATGCACAATCCAGTGGGCAAGCCTCTGTTTGGAGACAGTGTTCCTTTTTCACTGTACCCCAAAGCAGACAAAGAGCTGCTCAGAGCATCTAAATCTCTGCGTGCGGTCCAAGTAGATGCGCAAAGCAAGCACCGGACACAACAAAGCTGGGTCTGCCTCCTCCCGCGGAAGCACTTGCAGACTCACCACCTGATCCCTAAAAGGGGTCATGGGAACCTTGGGCACATAGCCCAGTCAGGGTCTCAAGACCACGTGAGAGTACTACAGACCGAACTCCAGCCAGGTGTCACTGACAGAGGAGCCTGCAGGCCCCCAACCCTCTTGATGGACGTGAGAGCAATAAGGAGGGCAGTCATCAACTTGAGAGCCTTTAGCTCAACTGAATCTAGGGGCTCAAACGGGGCTCTCCGCAGGCCTAGCAGGACCACAGAGAGATCCCATGAGGGAATAATTCACGGTCTAGGAGGATTCAACCTCCTAGTGCCTCTAAGGAACCTGATGATCAGGTCACACTTCCCCAAGGACTTACCGTCCACAGCTAAACGACTTTAGGCAGTTCAGCACTGACTGCACGCGCTCGTCTGAGAGGCACGCTATCATAGAGATTGAGTATAACTCCATTCCGAGAAAAGAGATGCTCTGAACCAGAGAGAGCTTGCTCTGATGCCCTGAAACCTGAAGCCCCAACCGGCTGAGGTGCCTGAGCACCAGGTCCCTGTGTGCACACAATAGGTCTTGAGAGTGAGCTAGAATCAGCCAGTCATTGAGATAATTAAGGATGCGAATGCCCACTTCCCTTAGCGGGGCAAGGGCTGCCCCTGCGACTTTTGGAAATGCATGAGATGAGAGTGACAGTCTGACAGGGACCACTTTTTAACTTTAGCGATATTCAAAGCACTTTACTCTGTCTCACTCACCCATTCCCACACATACACACATTCATACACCAATGATGGCAGAGCTGCATGTAAGGTGCTAGCCTGCCATTGGGCGCAACTTGGGGTTCAGTGTCTTGCCCAAGGACACTTCGGCATGTGAAGTCGTATGGGCCAGGAATTTAACCACAAACCTGCAATTAGTGGACAACAGAATTTGTGGGAAAATGTGTTTAATTTTCATTAAAACAACGTAATATAAACTACAAAATAAAACGCACGGATGCATTACAGAAATTATATTTTTTGGGAACATTTGTCATAATGCACAAAATATTAAATAGTCCTAAAAACAGGCCTCATTTTCTTTCTCCAAAAGAATTATTACATTTTTTCTTTTGATTTTGGGGTGAAATATGACCTGGACGTGTATTGTGAAATTCACTCAAGATAGTCTATTCAGCAGAACACTGACCTGATTTCCAAGTCACCAACCTGTATTTGAAAATGTGGCGATTCTCTTGATTATAATTAGCAGCTCCGGTAGTGCGGCGCAAGAGTTTGTACCTTTATAGAGGTTCTTTGGGTTCTGACAGGTGTGTCCACAGCCGTTGGAGCAGCACTTCTTCAGAGCAGAACATTCTGCATCCGCATCACAGCTCTCAACACAGGCCGCTGCAAAACCGCTCGCTCGCTCTGATGCTGGACAGTCCCCTTGTTTCATCGTCTCAACAGACCGAAGAAACTCACAACTCGTCAGACATTCATAGTGCTTCTTTGGAAAGAGATTCTAAAACCAGAAACAACAAACATGCAACTAGATAAGTAAAGTTTGTGAAGACAAACTATGATGTTGGCATGCAAAAGTCTGATGATTTTATAGTTTAAAAAAACCTGACGTTAGAAGGTTCTATAGGCCCAACATTCTGACAGACAGACAAAAACAATGTCAGATAAGGTAGATAGATAGACTGATATCAGCATAAAGGTCTTATGTTTTGTAAATATTTGAATGGTTTGAGAGTTGGAGTTTGGAGTTTGAATATTTTGAGGCCTGTTTGAAGCTTTGAACATTCTGTCAATGTAAGTTTATAGGATTTGGGGGATATTTTATCAGCTGTTAAGGGAAAACCGGGAGTCCGCTCAGTTAGAAAAGTTAGGGCAACCCAGATCAGAACAGTCTGAAGGTCTGTGCCAAGTTTGGTGAATGTAGCTTGAAAGTTCTATGAGGAATTACAAATGGAATTTTTAGTCTTGGTTTCAGAATTTTGGAATATAGAATAAGAAAAATAAACTCAATGTATAGCCTATTCTTCTAAAGTATTTTTTTAAATCTTGTTTTAACCCCTTAAACCCGCAATTTTTCACCAAATGTTCACCGTTTACACATTCTAATTTCAAAAAATTGGTCCAAATTTTTAGAGAACTGCCCAAATAAAATAAAGACACCAATTATTCATAAATATTATGGTATATGTTTATAATCTTATGTTAAAATTTAAAAAAAAAAACTTTCCTCACAGATGTGCTCGTCCATAGACATTCAGTCTAATTTTCAGTTCAAGCAGCACCTCCATTGTTTCATTGAATATCTCGGCATCTGAGTGGACTACAAGCTCAATTTAAGTGTCCTTAGAAAGCTGAGATCCTCCCCTTTTTGATGGTATATTCAACTGTATCATCAATAGTTGATCAAATATTTTTCTGATGATTTGTTTAGCATGCTTTTCCTTCTGGATATTTTGTTCTGGACATCTAAGATTATTCAGCACAAGCACAATCATAGACAAGTAAACAATGGCTCATTTTTTAGAGAACGTTTTTTTAGCTATTTGAAACTGACCGCAGCAGTGCGTGGAGCATAACAGAGACTTTTGTATTTGATGACTTACAAAAATCATATTTCACTTTGTGATTGTTATGAAAATCTTTTGAACTGTGGTATGAGAGCAAAATTAACTATTCGTTCACATTCCTGAGAACGAGAGCTTTCATTTGATATATGACTTGTCCATTTAGGTGCCACATGAAGGACTTTTATTTTCGTATAAATATTTCTATCCCATTACCTCTAGGGGGCGCTAATTTTCAACGCAAATGATTTGAGGCCTTATTTTAAGTAGCATAAATGCAGATTCTAAGCTTTCAAATGATACCTCATATGCCTGACTTACATATACAGAGACTTTAACGTTTTAAGCGTAAACATTTTTCGTGATATAGCGCCCCCTTTGTACCCGCCGGTGGGTCAATAGAGTTTAGAATGTTTCGTTATTTTACAGGCTTTGACAGTTTTGTGTGGTTAGAGGTTCACATTACTCTTACCGAATAAAATTCGTCTCATTTTCTGGTATAAATATACAAAAATGATCCTTAAAACAAAAAAAAAAAATGACAAAGCAAAACGGCTAAGGATATTAAGTCTTGTTTTTCAGAGAAATCTAATCAAATTTGGTGGGTTTATGATTATAACAAGAAAAAACTATTTGCAAATTTTGTGATAAAAAAATTAACTTATTGTTTGTTTTCTTTTTACCCCATTGGCTAAAAAGTATTTTCTTGTTATAAGCATAAATGTTACTACTTCTAACTAGAATTCTTTGAAATCAAGACAAAATAGTCTCAAGTAAATATATCTTGTTTTAATAATATTCAGATATTTTTACAAGAAAACGAGACAAAAATACTCAGTAAGAAAATGATTTTTTGCCATGTTAGCGTTGGACAGTGTCTTGTTTACTCAGCAGCTTGTGACTAATTTTAATGGTGGATTGCGTTTTGAAGAAAAGAAACATTAAGAAGAGATAATTGCGCTTTACTTCCTGAACAGTCACTCAAAATTTCCCTGAGTGAATTTTCCAACTCTTTACAGGCTATTGGGAGACGCTGGTGACGTACCTCACACAAGTCCTGACACTGGTTATCCTTCAGGTCCCATGATGCCCTGCAAGGTTCCAGACACTAAAAGAAGACCAGAGAAGAGAGACGGTGTCAGATCATTACAGCTTTCAAACAGTCAACACCAATTCATAAATAAGAATAATTAGAGCAGTGGTTCTTAAAGTGAGCTGCAGCTTTAGAATGGGACAAAAGTGGCATTTTGTGCCACTACTCGTTGGAAAACGTAGCTCATTACTGGAAAATATATACTGCTGTAATAAATAGCTGAGTTACAGACACAACAGAAATATAGCTGCAAGTAGCAATTGCAGGGCCAAGCACAACAACAACATGTAAGGAAGTATCACTGGCCATCACTGATTATGACTTTATGAAAAGAAGAATAAAAAACAGGTAGAAGTGCTTAAGTTAATCAAATTAAATATAAATTTTGACCAATAGGTGGCGCTGACACCAAAATTCTATGGTGAGTTCAGGGTGTGGTCACTATGACACACACAAAGATTCATGAAAATACGGCAAAGTGTTGCAGAGATACAGCCTCAGATGCTTTTGGGTGGCTGTGCCATCAAATTCGTTAGAGCGATAGTCGAGAACCGTTTTGTCTAACGAAAACCTTTTGATAACTTTTTGTTGCGAGTGTCCCTAGATGATACACGAGAAATTTGGTGCGAATCGGACATATGGTCTATGAGGAGTCGAAAAAGTAGGTTTTCAATTCATTTCAAAATGCTGGACGGGAAGTATTCTGAAATTCGCCATGACCCAAGGAATCTAAAGAGAGCAGTGACAGGACGATCATATGTTATAAGCATTTTTAAACATTTTATTATAACGTTTGACCACAAGGTGGTGCTGATCTAAAACTTTATAAGTACCCTCAGGGCATAGTGCTGATGATGCTTACCAAGTTTCGTAATGGTACGCCAATGCGTTTATAAAATACAGCATTTTATGCAAAATTCTAAATGGGCAACTCTCAAAATGGCCGACATAGTCGAATTGGGTATCATTCGAATCAATATGCTCCAATGAATCTAAAGAGACCAGTCTCATGATTTTAGCCCAAACTATTCAGAAGTTACAAGCAAAAATAGCCATCTCCAGACCACTAGGTGGCAATGTGCTGAAACTGTGCAGGTGCCCTCAAGTCATGATGGCTCAGACATATTCCAAGTTTTGTTTCAATACGACAAAGCGTTGCGAAGATACAGCCTCACGTCCATTTTGGCGTGCTCACCTTGGAATTCGTTGATGCGTTATTCAAGAACAGTTTGGTCTATCAAAAATATTTTAGCAACATTTTGTCTTCAGTACCCCTAGATGATACAAGCCAAATTGAGTGCAAATCGGACTTACGGTCTAAGAGGAGTTAGAAAAAGTATGTTTTTCGGTAAATTCTAAAATGGCGGAAAATCTAGTTGGGCAGAAATTGAAACCATGGAATGCGTTAAACTCGGCATGAGCCAATCATTAAAAAAATATTTTGACTCTAGGCCTTATGGTTCAAACGTTATGAACATAGACATAAGTGCAAATTTGACCAGTTGGTGGCGCTACAGGCTTTGAGCTAGAGACCCCAAATTTGGGTCAGTAACATTTCAACGTGTACTCTATCAATGTGCCAAATTTCACAACATTTTACCATTCGTTTCTATGGGCTGCCATAGACTCCCAGTCGGAGTTAGAAGAAGGAAGATGACAAAGAAGAATACTAACAGATACAATAGGGGCTTCTGCACCTTCTGTGCTTGCCCACTACAGATGTAGTTACATTACTACTACTACGTCACTACTTTTAGTTACTCCCCAACTTTGTTGGGACTACAGTTAATTATACAGTTTAGTCATTATACACAAACTTGACCACAGAATACCGCAAATGATCGCAATCAAGACTTCTAGAGAGCCGTTTAATAATGCAAATAAAGCCATTCTGAGCACACTTTAAATGTTGCAGATCAACACAAGCGCATTCAAAGGGTTCATTTGGTTTCACGGTTTGAATTCCATCCACTCCACACAGAGAGATCAGGACTTTGACACTCTCTGTCTTCACTCAAACGTCTGGACCTGATCGACTCTGGCACCAGCGTGCATGTTTGTTCTTTGTACCAAATCCAGAGCAAAACTGTGAACGCTCCATGAATGATACACCACTGAGAACATGGCAGAGATTCACTCTTCCACAACACACACAACTGATTTACTTCAGGCTTTTTCTGGGCACAAAAAAAAAAATGACGAGCATTTCACACCGAAACATCTGCAGACAAACGTTAAAGGAATAGTTCACCCAAAACGTGAAAATTCGGTCATCATTTTCTCACGCTTATGTGGTCCCAAACCAGTATGGCTTTCAATGTTTCATTGAACACTAGAAGATTTGAAGAATGTTCAAACCACTGTTTTCAAACAATGAAAGTGGATGTTGATTTTTTTACTGTCAAGCTCCAAAAAGGACTAAAAATTATCCTTAAAGTAGTTCAGGAAAAATAAACAGAACATATAATATCCCATATCATTATTTAGAGTCAGTGATTATCTTTGAAACGAGTCCACACACAAGATAATCAGATGTATTGATCATTAGATAATCCACATGAAGCACAATGTTACATATGACCACCAGGAGATGGCGCCAAATACATGACACAGACTCAATGATGACTCAAATGACACAGAATGAAACTCATTCTGTGAAATCTCATGACTAAAATCATGTCTGCATGCTATGCAAACCTTTAGTCATTGTTGTGTTTACATGTGTAATTAGTTCTTAAGTACAATTATTATCTTTTATTTGTTTGGAGATGTTTTTGGACACTATGATCAATTATATTTGTAATGTTGGAACTTTTGATGGCTTTGTCGTATCAACACATTATTCTCAGATACAGTCGACATGATTGAGAACAAAACAAAAGCAGTTTTTCAAGAGCCGCCTTATATATACCCACAGATATATAATATCAATAAATAAGAAAAAAGCTAAAAAATAAATAAATAAATAAAATAATTTTTCAGCCATTTCTTAGGTTGAGAGTCTCAGAATCAAGACAATCAAAAGGGCATGCAAAGAAAAATGCAACTATATGGAAATGTTCCCCGACAGCATTGTACATTATATCTCCCAACTTTTAATACTAGACTTTATTCATCATCTGGTGATGTATATATTAATACAAAACCCTTAATCTGGTCAATATTAAGGCTACAAAAAGCTTTTACTTTGGTTGAACAACAAACTGCATCTGGGATTTATTCATTTTGGACTCTTGTAGCCTCAATGTCTGCGTGAGTAAGGAATAACTTCTTAATAACTATCAGACAATTCATCGGTTATCGGTATCTGCAAAATCCATTATCGGTCGATCTCTTGTCTGACGTTTCACTTGCGTGTTTTTTAAGCTTGACAGTCGTGGTCACTATGAACTGTTGTCGTAAGTATGTTGTGTTCAACAAAAACAACAACATCATTTTTGGGTGAATTATTCCATTAAATTGCAATGAAAGATAATCAATAATACAGTAAAGGCAAGTTAGAAAATAAATCAGAAATACTTGGGATCCATTGTGCAAATGTTGCTTTAGTGTGGGAAATCATTCCTCAGATACACTTGTGAAAGCGTCACTGGCGCGGTTTATGCTAAAAATGGCCGTGAAGAGACGACCATCAGCAAACCACTACACGGCTGCTTCTGTACCGCTGCTGGGCGAGACCCAAACCACACGACTCGCGCCAACCCAAAGACTCTCAGACCTTTTCAACTTCAATTCTGCTCATATACGAGCACAGACTGTTGTGTGCCACTTTTACTGCTAAGAGCTTCACACAACAGTAACCTCATGGAGAATCGTGCCCTAACCAGAATAGAAGTCAATAGGAGTTTTTCCACCGCAACAACTTTTCCTAATTTCTGAAACTATTTTAGGGTTCACGTTGATTTTCCAGCAAAAGAACTAGTTCAACATGGAACAAAAACCTCCAAATAATACCTGACCGTCTTCTCCAGTTGACAATAAACACTTGACATGATGGCATAAGAGTTATCCTTCATTAACATCGGAATGGTGTTGAGAAATCATTCTCTAGACTCGGAGTCGTCTTCCAAACATATTACACATAACCTGATATTGCTGAGTGAGCCGAGCTGTTTATGAGGTTTTAATTAGCTCATTAGGCAGCACTATCATTGGCAAGGAAACATTTATTTGCTGTTAAATGAAGTTTGAGGATGCAGTGTGTATTTCAAGACTCAAACTCCCTGAAATCAAACATCTTTGCATGCCAGCTCTTAACCGTGCCAGCTCGTAACCATGCCAGCTCATAACGGTTTTGTTGTTTTGGCTTCACCGCACTCGTGCATACTAAAGCACGGCACAGTGAGTAACGCTCAAATTTACGAATCTAAATTTATTTAGAAATAAAGCGATAAACCTGGTGTGCATTGAACATCCTCTGTAGCTGGCACTATTCAAGGGGTGTTCATACGAATAACTTTTTTCATTCGTTTCTTTTATTGTTTTTCTATATATTTATACGCCAGATTGAAGTCTTTGGTCTTTTCTGTTTTAAGCGTCTTATGCAAGAACGTCAGGTTTTTCCAATCGCACTTCACCTTCTAAAAACTCCTCTAACGACACCTGCGGTCTCTTTTATTTGTCGTGATGTGTCCGGAGTTATTTATCACAGGATGCGTCGACTGCTGTCAGGAAGTTAATAAAGTATTAATTATAAATTTATTTTCTTTACAAACCATTGTGTGGACAAACAGAGCTTAAATGTGCTTATAAAAATCTTCACTTTGCTTCTGCTGAAGAAGGAAAAACTCACTTTAAATTTACTCACTTTAATCAATATTGTCATAGGTATTATGTTACATAGATTTTAGTTGGTTTTATAACATTAAGATTTACTTATAAAAACTATGTTCAAATACTTGCAATATCAATATACTTGCATATTTTTTTCAGTGCACAGCGGCCTATAGAGGTGAAATACAAACAATCTCGTGGGGATTTGCTGTATTTGAGTATTTCATCATTGACCATATTCATCTATATTTTTATCTTCACTTGAAGTGATTAATACTGAACCAAGGGCATACAAAGAAAAATGCGACTTTATGGAATAGGGCTGCAACAAACGATTATTTTGATAATCGATTAATCGAACGATTATTCAGCGATTATTCAGCGATTAATCATACGCTCTTAACCGATTATTCAGCTTGTGTCCTGACTAAAAAGATTGTATTAAATGTGCTTATCTTTTAAAAATACCTCTAAATGACATTCACTGAATTAAAGGGAAAAAATACTTTTTATTAAGTTTAATTCAGTAAAGAAATTCACTGCAAAAAATCCTCTTATCAAGTGTTTTCATCTTGTTTTACATTTAAAATATGTAAAAATCCTTAAAAAATATATACATTTACTTGAGAAGCAACATATAAGATATTTAGACTTGCTTTAACAGAATGTATCTTTTTTCTTTCTTTGATTCTCTCCCCAATCTGGAACGGCCAATTCCCAATGTGCTCTGAGTCCTCGTGGTGGTGTAGTGACTCGCCTCAATCCGGGTGGCGGAGGACGAATCTCAGTTGGCTCCGGATTTGAGACCGTCAATCCGCTCATCTTAGCACGTGACTTGTTGAGTGCGTTGAGCGCGTTACCGCGGAGACGTAGCGCGTGCGGAGGCTTCACGCTATTCTCCACAGCATCCACGCACAACTCACCACACGCCCCACCGAGAGCGAGAACCACATTATAGTGACCACGAGGAGGTTACCCCATGTGACTCTACCCTCTAATTTGGTTGCTAAGGAGACCTGACTGGAGTCACTCAGCACACCCTGGATACAAACTCACGACTCCAGCGGTGATAGTCAGACTCCATCAGAGAATGTATCTTATATAGAAGTGTATTTTTCACTCGTTATACTTCTATTCAAGATCTATTCTCTAAAATCAAGTCTAAATATCTCATATGCTGCTTCTCAGTTAAATGCATCTTTTTTAAAGGATTTTTAGGCATTTTAAAATATTTGTATTAAAATAAAATATTCTGTAGTAGCTGCTGAAGTAAATGTACATTGTTTAAAGGAGTTTTAGATATTTCTATTGTAAAACAAGTCAAAACAAAAACAAATCAGAAGTGTATTTTGTTGCCGTGTATAATGGGGCGAAGACTTCCTCTCTCACCTTTCTGTTCACTTCAATCCATCTTTAACTCTCTCATTAAAGCTGCGTATTGCCAATTGTCTTCATGATAATAAACACACAGAGACACATATATTATCATTCAATAAGTCACGCTCTAGCTGCATTAAAATGACATTTAACCACAACTTTAGAGGTGTGCTTGGGGTCATTGTCCATTTGGAAGACCCATTTGTGACGAGCTTTAACTTCCTGTCTGATGTCTTCAGATGTTGCTTCGATATATCCACATAATGTTCCTTCCTCATGATGTCATCTATTTAGTGAAGTGCACTATTCTATTAAAGAGATGAAACTTGGAGGGTTTTCTGGACTGACTAATATTCATTAAAACCCCCCAGCACTAAAAATATCAATGTTAGTAGTCGACCTTACTAATCCACCAGTCAGTTGTTGGTCTGCGAGTCAATTAGTCGAACGTTCTGGCACATCACTAGTAAAGGTCAGAAATCCCCACAAATGTATCACCCAGCCCAACCACTAACTCCATTCAATTCAGTAATGTGTAAACAATTCAAGCATCCAGCGCCAGAGCTTTACAAGAAACCGAAACGTTTGCTTGTTTTTCTTTGATTTGTTTGTCCTCTGTTGCTATGTTGCATGCATTGTGCATGGCTTAAGCAGAAACAGATTTATTTGATAAAAATACTACTGAAAATGATTCACATTTAACGGCAAGACAAATGTGGAAAAAATAAATACGACAGAGGCGACAGCGGAGGTAATAGAAATGTGTGGAAAATGCTGCTTTCTGGGTTAATGATGCGTGAGACACTTAAACATACTGCCAGAGGCGTTAAACTACAAAACTAGAGCCAAAATAATTGAAGAGGGAACTGAACTCTTTCAAATGAATGATATGAAACTCTATAGACACCAGGTGTGCTTGCTCAATAGGGTGTGTTTGTGGGTAAGGGTTTGGCTTCACTCTTCCTTACTGTTGATCACTCAGAAAAGCTCCATGATCAGAATAGCACAGTAACATGTCTCAGTATATAGTATACTGTGTAGTATGCACTATTTCTGTATGCACTAAAAACCTGGTAATGTAACCGATTAACAACGCATCTGCTTACGTCACTTTGGAGGTGTGCTTGGGGTCATTGTCCATTTGGAAGACCCATTTGTGACGAGCTTTAACTTCCTGTCTGATGTCTTGAGATGTTGCTTCAATATATCCACATAATGTTCCTTCCTCATGATGTCATCTATTTAGTGAAGTGCACCAGTCCCTCCTGCAGCAAACACCCCCACAATATGATGCTGTACCCCCCACAACATGATGCTCCACCCCCACAACATGATGCTCCGCCCCCACAACATGATGCTGCGTCCCCACAACATGATGCTGTACCCCCCACAACATGATGCTGCACCCCCACAACATGATGCTGTACCCCCCACAACATGATGCTCCACCCCCACAACATGATGCTGTACCCCCCACAACATGATGCTGCACCCCCCACAACATGATGCTCCACCCCCACAACATGATGCTGTACCCCCCACAACATGATGCTGTACCCCCCACAACATGATGCTCCACCCCCACAACATGATGCTGTACCCCCCACAACATGATGCTGTACCCCCCACAACATGATGCTGTACCCCCCACAACATGATGCTGCGTCCCCACAACATGATGCTCCACCCCCACAACATGATGCTGCACCCCCACAACATGATGCTGTACCCCCCACAACATGATGCTGCACCCCCACAACATGATGCTGTACCCCCCACAACATGATGCTCCACCCCCACAACATGATGCTGTACCCCCCACAACATGATGCTGTACCCCCCACAACATGATGCTCCACCCCCACAACATGATGCTGCACCCCCACAACATGATGCTGTACCCCCCACAACATGATGCTCCACCCCCACAACATGATGCTGTACCCCCCACAACATGATGCTCCACCCCCACAACATGATGCTGTCACCCCCACAACATGATGCTCCGCCCCCACAACATGATGCTCCACCCCCACAACATGATGCTGCACACCCCCACAACATGATGCTGCACACCCCCACAACATGATGCTCCGCCCCACAACATGATGCTGCACACCCCCACAACATGATGCTGCACACCCCCACAACATGATGCTCCACCCCATGCTTCACAGTTGGGATGGTGTTCTTTCGGCTTGCAACCCCCCTCCCCCATTATGGCCTGAAAGTTACATTTATAGTTTCATCAGACCAGAGGACATTTCTCCAGAAAGTAAGATGTTTGTCCCCATGTGCACTTGCAAACTGTAGTCTGGCTTTTATATGGTGGTTTTGGAGCAGCAGCATCTTCCTTACTGAGCAGCCTGTGACCGTGTGGTCACATGATGGCGTCTCCTTCCTGAGCGGTATGAGGACCGTGTGGTCACATGATGGCGTCTCCTTCCTGAGCGGTATGAGGACCGTGTGGTCACATGATGGCGTCTCCTTCCTGAGCGGTATGATGGCTGTGTGGTCACATGGTGTTTGTACAGATGAATGTGGCACCTTCAGGCCCTTTAGAGAAGGCTAAAATGTACTTAAAACATACACTTTCACTTATACAGAAAATTGGAAATTGCTCCCAAGGATGAACTGGACTTGTGGAGGTCCACAGTTTATTTCTGAGGTCTTGGCTGATTTCTTTAGATGTTCCCATGATGTCGAGCAAAGAGGCACTGAGTTTGAAGGCCTTAAAATACATCCACAGGTACACCTCCAATTCCAAGACGACTTATACAGAATGTTTGACTTTGTTTTTTAAATGAGCAAAAGAATGAATAATAATGATAATCAGTACATTACAATTTATAATGTATCGTTTTATTTTAACATGGTTGACAGTGATTGGATGATGCTGGACATCACTTTGCATCTGAATTAATTATGATAATGTCAGATGTAGAAGCTTGACTAAAAATGCAAAAAATATTTTACGTGTTGATGCACCATCAGTGTGAAAACGATTCGTTTTAACACTGTCAAGCTTTGTTAAGCCTGTTTGTGTGCATGTTTCAGTCAAGACACGCTAACACACTTTCTGTGTGAATGAATGAAACCTCACCGCACGTATGAGAAAGACAGACAAAGGTAAATGAAACGGCTTCAACATAACTCCAACACACACATGCATCCATCATTGCCGGTCTTTAGCTGGGTTGAATCGACTTCAAAGCAGTACACACGGTTCATCAGCGTGGTCATATGTTTACACTGGTGACATCATGGTGGACTTTACAGAGGGTCAGCCGGCCTCCAACAGATCTTCTAATTACCATCACAGAGTAAGTCTCTTTAGAGGAAAAGAGAGCCGCTCTGGTTAGTGTCGCACGTCCGTGAACGCTCAGCGCACATCAATATATGTTGACTTTTGATAGAAACAGACAACACTGGTCGCACTGTAGATTCAAAAGAGCGATTCATTCGGGAATCAGACTACACTTGTCGCATTGTAGATTCAAAGGAGCCGACTCATAAGAGTGATTCATTCGGGAATCAGACTACACTGGTCACATTGTAGATTCAAAAGAGCCGACTCATAAGAGCGATTCATTCGGGAATCAGACTACACTGGTCGCGTTGTAGATTCAAAAGAGCCGACTCATAAGAGCGATTCATTCGGGAATCAAACTACACTGGTCGCATTGTAGATTCAAAAGAGCCGACTCATAAGAGCGATTCATTCGGGAATCAGACTACACTGGTCGCGTTGTAGATTCAAAAGAGCCGACTAATAAGAGTGATTCATTCGGGAATCAGACTACACTGGTCGCATTGTAGATTCAAAAGAGTGATTCATTCGGGAATCAGACTACACTGGTCGCGTTGTAGATTCAAAAGAGCCGACTCATAAGAGTGATTCATTCGGAAATCAGACTACACTGGTCGCGTTGTAGAGTCAAAAGAGATATTCATTCGGGAATCAGACTACACTGGTCGCGTTGTAGATTCAAAAGAGCCGACTCATAAGAACTGGTTCAAAAGAGTCTTAAAAATTGAACTACACTGGACGTGCGCGTTTCGTGCTGTAGTGTAGATTCAAAAGAATCAACTCATAAGAGTAATTTGTTCGGGAATCGGATCACACTGGTCTCGCTGTTTTTCTCGTTGTGGATTCAAAAGAACCGACTCATAAGAGTCATTCGTCTGAGATCATATGATATTGGTTTTTCTTAAAAATGCAACCTGTTCTGAACCCTACTCGTACGTATATTCAACACAATCACATGCTTACTCTGGAATCTTTTGCTACGTTTATTTTGCAGTAGGTTTGTAGACAAAACAGACATTAACATTTACTCTCAGACGAGTGTTAAGACATACAACACAACGAGTTCAACGAGAACACCATGAAATATCAAAGAGATATTCAGTGAATATTATTTAAACTATTGATCTGAACGCAGTGGGAGATATCGACAACAAAAGAGCCCAAGACACAGAACTCACCAGAGAGAGAGTTTATAAATTATACATGTGCTCCACAATCACATGTGCTTGCTTTATTTATGAAGTGAGGAAACAGATCGGGCTGGATTGCACTTGGTCTGCAGTGGAATAGCACGTCGTTTTAATAATGCATGACCCTCACGTCGCATGCTGACAGCAGTCATTCTCAGCTACACATCTGCTACTCCTCTAAATATCTCCAGCGTATAACTCTAAGCGGACAGTGTACATGATGTGTAATTTCACTGCTTCAAAGAAAAAAGGTCAATACATTTTTTCTCTTCATCTTTGGCTGAACAGCATAGACCGTAAACCAGTATTTGGACACTTTTGCACACTTAAGCCGCACTTTAAATATAGAAATGTCACTGCATTTGATGAAAAATATGAAAGCAAGTGTTATGTTGACAAACCTGGCATCCAGTTAATGAAACGAGATTGTAGGTGTGGGTTAGAACTATTTTGACTAATAAAAAGCACTCAAACATTGAGTTTGCTATTCACAAGCGAGCGTTGCAGTGCAAATTTTACACAAAATTCAATTAATAAATCTTACACATTTTTTTTATTTGTTAAAGATTATTCATTTAAATTTCATAACAAAATAACATCAAATTGAACTGATTAATATATAACAAAAAAAATTAAAAAGATAAAATTAAGATTTATTCATTTAATCTTGCATAAAAAATACACAATTAAATTTGGTGTAATTTTGCAATGAAAATGATATGCGTTAATCTTAAAAATATTTTTAAGAGTGTATTATGATATTGAGCATGCCATTTTATGGCCTTACATTAATTAAAAGACTATATGGAATATGTCACACAACGACCCTTTAGAGAAAGCTAAAATTTACTTAAAACATACACTTTCACTTATACAGAAAATTTTAATTTCATCTAAAATCTTGATATTAAAAAATAAGTTATGGAGGTCTGGGTATCTCAGCAAGTATTGTCAAGAGTTTGAATCCAGGGTGTGCTGAGTGACTCCAGTCAGGTCTCCTTAGTAACCAAATCGGCCCGGTTGCTAGGGAGGGTAGAGTCACATGGGGCAACCAAATTGGCCCAGTTGCTAGGGAGGGTACAGTCACATGGGGTAACCAAATTGTCCTGGTTGCTAGGGAGGGTAGGGTCACATGGGGTAACCAAATTGGCCCGGTTGCTAGGGAGGGTAGAGTCACATGGGTAACCAAATTGGCCCGGTTGCTAGGGAGGGTAGAGTCACATGGGGCAACCAAATTGGCCCAGTTGCTAGGGAGGGTAGAGTCACATGGGTAACCAAATTGGCCTGGTTGCTAGGGAGGGTAGAGTCACATGGGGTAACCTCCTCGTGGTCGCTATAATGTGGTTCTCGCTCTCGGTGGGGCGTGTGGTGAGTTGTGCGTGGATGCCGCGGAGAATAGCGTGAAGCCTCCACACGTGCTACGTCTCCACGGTAACGCACTCAACAAGTCACATGATTAAGATGCGCAGATTGACGTCTCGGACACGGCGACAACTGAGATTCGTCACTACGCCACCACGAGGACTTTGAGCGCATTGGGAATTGTGCGTTCCAAATTGGGGAGAAAAGAGGAGAAAAAAATAAAATAAAAGTTCAATTTCCATTCGTCAGCTCCCCAAGTTCTGTCAATGAGTGCTCATAAACAGAGTCGAGACGAGGGCTGATATTTTGGACTGCGTAACTCAAGCTCGATTAATCTTCTGTCTTCTCCCGGCTCAGTTTACATTTCATGACGTGACGCCTCAACAGGATGTTTCCATCAGAACAGGGTCAGATTTAAGATAAGAATCAGGGAGTAGAGACTCTGGGAAATGAAGGACCCTCTCAGGGGGTCTCCTGTCACCGGGCGATATATCTGATTTACTGTATCTGAGCACCCTGCCCAGTGGCCTCTCAATATTTCAGAGGTGCTGATGGAGAAGATCGCAACGTCAACATGAAGGCAGGTGCTGGGAAAGAATTGGGGAGTCGAAGAAGCTGTTCTGTTTTCACAAGATATGAAACCTCATATCTCGAGTCTATTCTGGGCAAAGAGATCGTTTCCAATAACTGAAAAATTGCTGCAAAATTGAAGAAAAAAAGAAACACTACATAAACAAAATGCTCCTTTCTTAACTAGACAAAAGTATCTAAACCCTCTTTAGGGTTAGCGGACTTTTTGACCAATTTGCATGATATTTCCAGTCATTCAGATTACTGGATAAGGATTTAATAAAAATATATTTAATTAATTTCAAGCAAATTAAATAGTTTAGAGCAGAGCAACTCGAAAAACATATTTTCCCTATAAAAATTCCCATGACTTTTAAAGATTTAATTTCTATGACCATTCCTGGCCTGGACATCTCCATTTTAAAATTTCCAGTGACCTGATTCTTAAAACTAGAGGTCGACCAATAGCAGATTTTGCCGATATGATAACTAAGGTGGTGGGAAAGGCTGATAACCGATTATGTGGCCGATAGTTTTTAAAATCGATGTATAGTATGTCAGAATAAATGACTTTGGGAGTCTAAAATGAATAAAATCCCTGAAGCAGTTTTTTGTTCAACGAAAATCCCAATAACCAGAAGCATGCATCAGGTGCATAACGCAGGACTTTTAAGTATAAACAAGCCTGAAACACACCGGGGACTTTTATTTTGAAATGACAAAATTATGAAAAAAAACATGAATAACTACCAACATTGATTTTTGCAGATAACCGATAGTTCCAAAGAGCAACTATTGGCACCGATTAATCGGTAAAACCGATATATCAGTCTACCTCAATTACTGAAATATCAGACTGGTGCCATTGACCAATCAGAATTGAGTATTCCAGAGAGCCGTGTGATATATTTAAGTATTAGACAAATTGTGATTTTTATAGCCTATATATTCACTAGATTAAAGTTTGACATGAAGTTCAAAACATGATGTATGTGCTGATGGGGCACGTTTCAATATAGACTTAGTCGCATTTATCGTTGCACGCCCTCGCTTTAATTTAGATACTTCATTATCTAATCAAAATATGCATTGAAATGAGGAATAAAACTATGCATGAATATTGCCAATGATGAATGAAAATGAAGCACGGAGGGGAAAAAAATATATATATATTAAATATATATATATATATATATATTTATTTATTATTTGTAATTATTTAAATATAACTATTAATAATTATTTAATCTTTATATAATTATTGTTATTTGAGGAGCTTTCTCAACAAATAATTATAAATGCAATTAATTCGATTAATTAACCAGCACACCATGCATTTAATTAGCTTAACAATTGGAATCGAAATGTGAATCAATCTTAACAATTGAGAGTCCTAATTCATATTCAATCTAATAATTAAAAAAAAAATGTTGTTTAATATAGTTTAATATAGTTTGCATTTGAGTAAATACAACTTACTCTGATACTTTCCACATAGTTATATATTAATTTCCAATCATAAACTGTTAGTACTTGTTTTATGTCAAATAAATATTTAAAAATAATTCAATTAATGCAGCAGATTTTTTGATCCTCAACATACATTTTTTTAATGAATAAAAATAAAGAATTGTTTTTTTTACTAGCGATTACTTTAGCCATGATATCAAAATTTGAATCAAGAATGATGATCTAGATGTTTAGTGGAGTTTGCTCATCAGGGAGCTCCAGTGGAAGACAGGAGGATCAGATAACATCAGGTCAGGACTAATGAAGTGTTTAGTAATGACAAACAACCATCTGATTGAAGGGAAATACGAGTCTCTAATGACCCTCTTGACATTGTCAGCTGACAGACTGCAGGCGAGTGTGAATGTTCAACTCCTCTTAATGCATTCCA
The DNA here is from genome assembly GCA_032164185.1 of Moxostoma hubbsi. Taxonomy (NCBI): domain Eukaryota; kingdom Metazoa; phylum Chordata; class Actinopteri; order Cypriniformes; family Catostomidae; genus Moxostoma; species Moxostoma hubbsi. The sequence continues at coordinate 1,369,042 of JAVLUX010000065.1, forward strand.
GGGAAATCCTCTATAATGAAAGCCGAGGACAAGATGCATTGAGTAACTGACTGATAACACAACACAAGTCATTCTCCTACGGGCCAAATAAATCACTCTGCTGCCCTAAAACAAAGCCAAAAGGAAGCAACTGCACCAACACTGAAACTGAACAAATGGCTTTAAAGTTTTTTTAATTGTCCAGTCAAATGTGGTTACCGTAGCACACTTTACTCGAGTAAACTGAACGACTAAATAGAAATAGAAGATTCAAGTGCTTCCTGTTGTTTTTAATCAAAGGACTCAATAACTCGAAGACACTGATAAGCCAACAGTCTGTTTCCATCAAATCCTGTCAAAAACTCCTTGATGTTTATAACTTCAAGATGATTTTACAAGCTATTCTGATTACAGTAATCCCTCCAGGACTGAGAGTAAATGAAAACTGAGCTGCTATCCAACACTGAAGGTAGTGTTATCATGATCATGACAGCAGCGGAAAAAGTCATTTTTGCCAAACTGCGGATTATTTGTACATTTCCTACTGAAAAACATGAGGTCCAAAAGTCTTATATAAATGCTTTTTTTTTTTTTGCATTACAAATTAAATTATCAGCATGACTATTAAAAGTGTACACACAGTATATTTAGGGCCCAAGCACTGAAAGTGCAGAGACCCTATTGTTATTCTAAGGATTCTTCTTCTTCTTTTCAAGGTTTTGGGTACTTTTGGGGTACTTAACATGTGTGAAAACTCTTGGAAGTTTGCACACACATCATCAGAGTTGTCTGAAAATTGCAGGCCCTGAAATGTTGTATACTCCTCCTAGGGGGTTCATGTAACTGGCATCAAACTCAAAGAAGCTAAATTGCGAACAGGTTTTTGATATTTTGAATGGTGCAGCCATGGGCGCCTGCAAGATTTAATCTGATGGTATGCACAGACATGTGCCCAGAGGTCTGCACGGGCCTTAAAATGAAACCCGACCCGAACCCGAGACCGTGTGGCCCGACCCTACCCAGCCTGATTGATATCGTCAGATTTTAAGCCTGAACCCGACACAAACCCGAAATTGGTTTTCATTTTTGAAAATGTGAAGTTCTTTTTAACTTGACATGGTGCATAAAAAGTGCCGGTCCTGCACAAGATGCTGAAGTAAAAGCGAGACGCAGTGCAAATGTCAAAGACATTCATCCAGCAAGTGGGAAAACAGAACAGACGAGTGCAAAAACACATTCGGTGTGAACGGCCCCTAACTCATCCGTTCGTCTGGGTCTGTGAGAGAGAGCGCATGCGCGGAACAAGATTGGTAGAGCTGTTTATTTTTTCATTAATTACAAACCTGAACCCGACCCAAAATCTGTCAGGTTGTCGGGTCTTTTTTTGTTGTTGTTGCAAAAAACAACACCAAAGCGTTTAATTCTGGTGACTTTGAGATAAGCATTTATATATTTTCTCGAGTATGAGTAGCATTCATGTAACTATTGGCTAAAACATTTATTCCAGTAACTGTGCAGACAGATGTGTTATCACGCTAAAAAAGCAAAATGCACCACAATGAAGAGAAGAACACAAGCGCCTCGAGACAAATATTCTGAGAGTAAATATTTCCCAGGTCAGTTGAAGCACTCATGATACACACAGTTCATATGGCTGTACAGCTGCAGGCACCACTGGGTGTCGCCATGGCGAAGCAATACATTTACGGCTAAAAATAGGAAACAGGAAGTTCCTTATATCTTCTGTGTGCATTGTGTGATTTTGATGAAAATTCAGCTGTATGCTTGGTAATGGGGGCTTATCACATTTATGTGGCTATTATGGGTCACGGTCATTGCACCACCAACTGGCAGCTGGAAGTATGGCACTTTTAACAGACTTTGAAATAGCCCTCTTCTGTTTACATAAATTGCTTCAACAAAGTCAAGACACTGCTGATGTAAATTTGTAAAGGGATCTTTGATATCTTAAATACTGTTGCTATGGCAATGCATTAATTGTTATTATTCCTTTCTTCCTATAATTGGGTGTTTTTGAGGCACTTTGCGTGGTTAAACATGTATTGAAATGTTGCACTCACATTAGGGCTGTTGGCCATTAGGTCAGGGCAAATGTTCATGCATGGCTGTGTAGGGGTGCTCTTTAGCACTCCCTTTAAAACAGGTGTGTAAGATGGCCTCTGTAACACCCCTATTTTCACCTACAGTCACCAAAATGTGTACATATATAGTTCACATCAAGCAGGACAACTTTTAGAATTATAGTCATTAGGTCTGCCCAATGGGCCATTTTGGATTTTAAATATTGCAGTCTCTGAACTTTTAAATACTCCTCCTAGGTGATTCATGAGACCATCAACACGATTAAGACAACATTATAGCAAGACATTGAAGATTCCAAACTGCAAATAGATTTTGATATATTGAACAGTGTTGCCATGGCGAAGCATTCCAGTAAATGGCGAAAAATGTGTGTGGCACGGTGGAGGGCGTGTTGAGTCACGACCCGGCCCCGCCCTCCACCGTGCCACATTGTGAAAAAGGATGTGTCTCATATCTTCTGTGTGCAATGTGTGCAATCAAAATTGAGAGGCATGTTTAGTATTGGGGGCTAATCAAATGGATTTGACTATTTTGGGTCATGGTCCTAGTGCCACCACCTGGCAGCAGGAAGTGTGGCTCTTACAACACTTTTAAACAGTCCTCTTATATTTACTCAAATTGCTTCAAAAATGTTTAGAATAATGTCAAATGCCAAACGCATGTGTCCACCTTCCATTGTTTTCCAAAAACCACCGGGTGGAAATAGACCAGTTGTGCTTGGGCCCGTGTAACAGTGTAAAGATGGGCAATGGGGGGGAGGGAACTGGCTGAACAGACAACATGAAATAAATTAACTTAAAACAACATAAACGAACAGACTGGCATGCAGCGCGGCCACGTGCATCTCTCTCCCTCGAACTAGCGCCTCTGGCTCGTCTTTATCTCACTCCCGGCTGATTAGCCCGATTCAGAGCCGGCTGTGTGTCCTCACAGCCCGGCCCTCCTCCTCGTTACAGCCCGTCATCGCTGCTTGCAGCTATATTTAAGAATGTCTTTGTATTTGATACGTCTTTTGCTTTTATGACAGCATTCACTGGAGCTGACATGAACAAAACCCGATAATCATGTTCTTCAATCTGACCGTCTGCACAAAGAGTTCACATGATCAATAACACAATTTGTTTTATATTTGAATAGTGTTTTGCTGAATAGTTCTTTTTACTGAATTAGTCAAAATGACTCAAACATGAGTTATTAGTCTGATTCATGAACTGAATCAGTCAAACGACTCACTGAACCACTGGTTATAATGTTTGACTCGAAATGAGCAATGTGGCACGGCGGAGGGTGGGGCCGGGTCATGACTCGACACACCCGGTCCCGTATTAGGCTAATCAAGCCACCGAGAGGGATAAAGGCCGATCGCAGAGGGCGGTGCGGGAGAGAGAGAGAGATCCTTACGGACATGTCCGTCGTCCTGTGTGTTTGTCTTTTGAGTTTCTCATTAAAATAATTATTTACGTTGACAAGCCGGTTTCTCGCCTCTTCCTTGCCCGTGAGCTTGAACTGTTTTACATTGGTGCTGAAACCAAGGACGACGGACATGTCCGTAAGGATCTCTCTCTCCCGCACCGCCCTCTGCGATCGGCCTTTTTCCCCTCTCGACGGCTTGATTAGCCTGATATGGGACCGGGTGTGTCGAGTCACGACTCGGCCCCGCCCTCCGCCGTGCCACAAGCAGTTACTGTGTTATGAAAAGATTTTGAAAGTATTTTTTGGTTCAAATCAGTATCGATATCGGCCAAAAATGTGAATATTGTTGCATTCCTACAATTGTGATATATTAAAAATTTACACTATTAAATTTTGTCTTTTTTATATTTAAAAATGGCTTATTTCCAGGTTAATGAAAAAAAAAGAAATCTAGATTTTCAAAGTGGTCTCAGAGTTTGGACCCCACTGTATGCGTATACCATCTAAAGACAACATTTTTATTGGATGAAAAGATTTAGTTTGAAGAGTTTCTTTTTGGAGTTGCAGCACAACGACCCCCAGTGTGAGTGTGTGTGTGTGTGTGTGTGTTCATATAACCGTGTGAATGTCTGTATATGTGTGCGTCTGGGCACATATTCTCTCCTCATAGGCTGCTCTTTTAGCTGTGGAGTTTTACGCTGCTATTTTGCCACCCACCATGATGAATAATGAGTTGAGCAGATAGCAGACAGAAGCACGGGTGTACCCCCCTCCAGCCCATCAAAGTTAACAGGCATGTCTGATCAGGGCGCGTCCTGCTGTGGGTCTGACCAGCCCTCCAGAGCGGCCCAGTGCCACACACATTCTGCAGCACTACATGCCCGCAACAGACGCCACAGCAGGAACAATATATCAGTAAGCAAATAAATTCACTAATTTACCCATTTACGTAAAAAGTGAAAGTATAAAACAATATTTGCGTGGTTAACAAAGTACTGCAGAGTGCAGGTACAGAAGAGGAAATCAGCGAACTAACAAATATTCATATATTTGCGATGATTTTGGTGGCGATATAAAATCCAGCAAAATTTTGAATAATCGCAATGATTTTAATGTGCTTTTTATTTGGCAATCAACTTTACTAAATAGCATGTAATTAGTCGAGCTTCAAGATCTTTTGTTGATTCACGTGTACAAGCGTTTTAATAACATTTCAGATATAAACTTCAGTAGCAAAAACACCATTGCACTCAAAAGCCTATTTTTAACCCTGTAAAGTAAAAATAATTTTTTATTTTTTTTTATTTAAACTGTTTTTCGTACCATTAGACAAACTATAAAACAAATCGTACATTTTTTTATTTTTATGCACCATATTTGATGCATTAGGCTTTAAAGGTCATTATCCTCCTGATAATTCATTTTTGTCTTGGACATTTTGTTATGAGAGTTTTTCTACGGGGGTAAATTTTGGGGTATTATCAGAGGACTCTCTGGGCTTTTCAGAGATACCAAATATTTGAGAGTTTGGCCATGACAACTTCCTCTTCTTGCTCTATAAATATGCATTGAAATGTGTCAGAGTCAAAAACAACATGAATACAATATTATTATGTATTTTATGCACCAAACACGATATTGACATTTAAAAAAGGGAAATTGTTCAACTTTTTTCGCTGGGTCTCATGAACTTGGAAGATGACATCATAATTGCTTATAAAAGTAAAATAATGAGATCTTTATAATGACAGAGCAAACAGAAATATTAGTTCATTAATTATATATTATACAATGTGGCGTATATGTATATGTCTCTGTGATTAGTTTTGTGGTGTGCATGAATGTAATATAATGATGATTGAGAGACATTCTTCAAAAGTCTGTTGAATCATATTTAATACATTAATTTCAAAGGGGATTTTCAATCAAATAATATACAAAATTTTAACCAAGCACAAGTTGCTTATATTCAGAAAATCCTCATTTTAAAATATCAGTAATAATATAATCATTACTGTCACTTTTACTTTATTAAAATAAGCTGTTATTTATCCCAACATATGAGTCACTTTTCACGCAAGCCATTTTAAATAGATCGATATAAACATTGAAACCACTTTTATTTCACAAATAACCACTAGCTGGTGCCGTAAACATGTGAAACGTACATCCCATAGGTCGTTTGACTCATCCGCTTGAACAGAGAGTGAAACTGGAGCCTTAAAACATTGTGAATCATATTTGATATATATACGGCATTATAGAGTTAAGATTTATGAACAAAAACCCATCAAATTGAATTCTGTGATTTACTCTCAAAATATTTAGTTTTTTATTAATTGTTAAATATGAGTAAATTCAATTTGATGGAATTTTGTTATAAGGTGGAAATGTGTAAATCTTTTAAGTAGAGTTAGTAAGTTCAATTTATTTCTGTGAATTCTACTGTATTTTAATGCTTGCATTAAAATTGTTTAATCCACTTGGCTACAACGACTGACTGGATTGATTGAAATGATGGTTACTCTGATTGAAACATTCACCGTTTAGACTTTTCAAAGCAAATACATTCATATATATATAAAGACAACATATTTTTGAGTTATATTTCCCAGTCTTGAAGGAATATTCTGGGTTCAATACAAATTAAAAGCAAAAAAAGAGGTTACAGTGAGACACTTACAATGGAAATTAATGGGGCGTATTTTTTGGCGGGTTTAAAGGCATACATACATACACATATACATATATATATATATATATATATATATATATATATATATATATATATATACATAATTTGTTCAAGGCATAATCTACAATTACATTTTCATCAAACCCCACAATGATGACTAAGACATTACAGCATAATTTTGTGCAAAGCTGCTTTGAAATGATGCATATTGTGAAAAGTTCTATACAAATAAGCATGACTTGACTTGGTGCATGCCCTTGACTTTTGCAAAAGTATCACAGAGCAGTCGTAGTGTGCATGCGCCGAACACGTCCATATGGGCTAGCGGTCAAGTCTATTCTTTGAAAAGTTCCAGATGGAAAAGCACATAGAAAAAAACTGTAATAGTGACAAGTGACTTCCATGGCCATTACATAAATGCTGAATAATAATGATTGTAATGTAAAGAGTTTTATAAACTTGAAATGAACTTTCCATTATAGAGAAGGAGCTAGTTAATGTCCTTCACAGTCACATTGAATGAGGTGTTGCTCATTTGGTTTACACGTCCACCAAAAGGAGCTTTGAAGTCCTTCCTGATGGGGAAAACACAGTGTTGCCCCACAGTAAAAGCGACACCTTACTACACTTTTGCTGGGTGGTCGTCCTTACATAAGCCAGACCCGCTAAAGAATTGTCATGTGTGGTTCAATGTCATTTGAAGTGCTGTGCACATATTTCTAACCTGAATAGAAATGGAAGTCATACTGAATTTAACGATTCTGAAACTATGCAGCAGATCTGGACGGTACGGTATCACTCACTGTGATCCAGACACCTGAATCGTCTTTAACATGCTGATGCTGGTTTTAACACTCTTCAACATTATATATTGTGTTCCTGCTGCCATGATTGATAGAAAATATGCACAAACATCTCTTTTAAATAAAAAATGTCAGACATGGACACTTTTTATTCAATTGAAAATCGAGTTTTGTTTTTGAGTCCAAATACTGCTAAAGTAATTAGTATTTTTGTCTAATTTTCCACTAAAAGTATCTAATCATTCTTAAAACAAGATACATTTACATGAGAAGCAGAATGGCATAAGATATTAAGTCTCGCTGGCAGAGAAATATAACAAAATGCCCTGATGTTTATGCTTATAACAAGAAAAAACGATTCGCTAATGGGGTGAGAAAAAAAACATGATTCAAAGGGAAAACAAGGTTATTTTTCTTAGCCAATTGGCAAATTGTTTTTTCTTGTTATAAGCATAAATTCCACCAAATTTTGTTAGATTTCTCTGAAAACAAGACTTAATATCTTATGCCATTCTGCTCCGTCATTTTTTCACGTTGGAGAATATTTCAATATTTTTGCCGGAATATAAGACAAAAATATTCAGTGTGAAATCATTTTTTTGCAGTGTTGTACTGTATTTTCAGTAGTAATGCAGGAAACACTGTCAGAATACAGCATCCCATCTATTAAAGTAGAACAATACAGACATTAAAGATCCGATAACAAAACCAAACATACTGAAAATAAATAAATTCCAGTACTTTTTTAAAACCCAACCAGCTCATGATTCCCAACACCAAACTCAACTACAATTGAATAACTGACTTGGAAAAGCACTTCATTGAAATCCCACCAAATTCAGACTAATATTTGATACCGTGTGAACAGGAGGGGGTCTCAAAACCACCACAAAAACCTTGAAAAGCTAACATAGGCACATGTTCAATTCCATGGACCAGAGATTCTTTACTCAAAACCACACAAGAAAACGGGGTATGTAATTTCTATTTAAGCATTCTTGAATCATTGTGATGACACTTCCAACAGAAAACTGCTCTTCTGGTGCCGACCACTGGAAACATTTTCCAGGCAACACTTATAAAAGCAAACAGGTGTATAGAATACCTCCACACTTTTGGGTTCTTGTGGATATTAGTTGCCAATTAGCCATTAATTTCAGAAAATCTGTTTGGCTCTTCTGTTGCCTCAACCAGCCGAATTATTAACTGACATGCAAGTCCATTTCTGAGAGGGAGACTTCTGGCGTTGACGCTAATTTGCAAAGCAAATCAATTCAAGCGTTGGGGGATCTTGGAAGGCTGACCCTTCTAAACAACTCAAACTGTCTTCTTTTCAACTCTTGTTTTTCTCCCTCTAGCCAAATTTTGCTTCAACAAGCACCCTGAAGTTGTCAAACTTTCTTGGCGTGTGAAGTCCGAGCTTTCTCCAAGTCCAGAAGAAGTGGTCGCACGAAGGATAAAGAAAGATAACACAAAAAAAGCCCCAACAAAGGCCGGCCATTGTGGCTTCCTAGTGAGGCCGTGTGTGAATGGAGGGTGATGATGGTGCTATGGCATGCTAATGAAGCTCTAATACTCCCAAATGCACTCTTTCTTCGCTTCGGCAACAGGGCAACAGGGTTAATTACCATTACAACGGGGGGCTACTGGCGGAGAGACCAGCTTTGAAGCAGAGATGGACATTTTGCAGGAGATGACCAAAATTGTGTTCCCTGTCCATCTCAAATGAAGAACAAAGTGCTGACGGATCCGAGAGGTCACTCGATCTTTGTTTAAATAATTAACCTAACTTTGCTTGACTTGTGTAAGTCTTGCAACAAAACGATGAGCTGTTTGAGCTGACAGGAAATGCATCAGCGGTTTGTCAGAGTGTTTGTGGAGGTAGGGGGTAGATGTCAAGCCATTGCTTACAGTGCTTTTGTTTGACTTCTACGGTGACTCGGTTGAATCTGAAGTGAAAGGCTCAGTGGCCTCCAAAGAGCTTTTCACAAACACAAAAACACATAAACTGTACCGGAGAATAGTGCAAGGATACTCTTTATGAATGGGCCCAGGGTGGCTCTTGCTTTGTGTTTCCTTTACAAACAGATCACTTCATTAAGGGCAGATCAGCGGTGTTGCGAGTATACAAACTCTACAAACACAAACCTGCATAAATTCCTGCCGTTAATCCCAGAAAACCACACTTCTGCAAACTGCAGGTAGTTTGAAGGTACATTTCTAGTTTCAACATTATTTGTACTTCAGATCTTTGTGTTGTTGGACAAGAAAAACTAGCATAATAAAATGTGTCCCACATTTGGCTCTCGAAAATTGAAAATGGGTCAAATTTAGCAATTTATCTATGGCAAGCCACATTGAGAGCACCATATCTCTGGGATTTCAACAAATAGGACCTTAAAAATAAGGATACAAAAAGTAAAGTTTGCTTTAAACCAGTATGTAAAAGGATATTACGATATCTTTAATACTTCTGGAATTATAGTCACTCCAACTTGGGAAAAAACAACACAAAAAAGTGCTTTTTCCCATTTTTTGAATCACACCATTGGTGTATAATGCAAAAAGGGGTGCTGAAGTCAACTTATTTTAGTAATAAATCTACTTATCTATGTGTACAAATACAATAATGACACTAACACCAATCTAAAGTGTTTATTTTGACCTGTAGTTTTGCTCCAAAATCAAAGGCGAAAATTGTCATTTTGAACCCCCTTTACAAAATAATGGATTACTCTGTCAATATTGATCCATGCCATTTAATATTTGGCATTCATCATCATTGATGTTTATTTTTCACCAGTAAAAAGTCTTAGACCTCTGGTTGAGTTGTTATGGAATGACCCAATTGGGTTTAATTGCACAGATACACTCATGTTAAAATGTGTAAAACTAAAAAAAGTATAGGTAAATCAAGTCCCTGTCAATCAACTGGTAGAGCATGGTGCTAACAATGCCAAAGACATGCGCATAATTCCCATACAAACATGTATACTTTGGATAAAAATGACTGTCAAATGCTTTAATATAATTGTAATAAAAATGTTTAGATGTCATAAGATAGCATAGAGTGAGGAACAGGGTGAAAAGTTCATGAACTTATGGAATGAAACCATGCTGTCTTAAAAACACGATGCTCATGGTAAAAGACATTTTAAAAAGAACAATGAAAGGCAATGAAATGGTCAAAGATGTACATTTAACATGTAAATAGGCCGACAATGAAAAGAACCCCCCCCCAATTACCATTGAAAAACCAAGACCAAGAAGTATGCATGACACTATTCATTGGCATGTTAAGATAAGTAGCAACAGAAACACACCGACTCCAAGCATGGCAAGATCTCCTCAGGGGTGTCAAGTGTTTTTGACTCTGAGAGATGAAGAGGGCCAGTTTTAATGGAAACGCCCAATGCTCAGACACACAGAGAGCCAAATCCTTCTTGCACACAACTGCTCTTGATAAATGACTGGTGACAGTTCTTCTGCCAGCAACCAGTGAACCAATACTCGCCAACTCCATGGAAAGGAGAGCAGGTCTTTTGTTGCATTCGAACACCAAAACAAAGTGGCTTTGCTTTTAAAAAACACTTTATCTCTTCTTTGAAGCCCTCTGACATCCTCATTGAAGTAAAATGAATTTTTGTTTTGTCCTGTTCATGTTTGTTCATCTTGGCTGAAGTTCACTCGTATTACTGCACCTACATGGCAGCTTATTTACTCCATGATAGAAAGCTTAAAATATTGAAAGAAAATGAGCAATTAGATGTTTTGGCAGATAATAAAATAACACCTTGCACTTATTTGTATCAATCGTGTTTTGTTCGGCATATGCTTTTTAATAACCAGATTAAATATAGCTCAAGCAGCAATTAACGGGGTTCAAGTGCTTTAGGTCCTTTAAGTACATATGTAACAGATATGAAGTATTAATTAGACAGTCTGTTGGCACCTAAAACAACGATAAAGTGCCTTAATATCAGAACATCATGTTAGGTAGCACAGACGTATGGTATTTTTTACATTCATGACTATTATTGCGCAACCAAGAGGCAGAGGTGCACAATTCTTCTTACGTGTCCTCAGATTGACGTCCTACATAAATGTCCAAAATTTGGTGATAATATCTCATTCCGTTCAAGAGTTTTAACCATTTAAGAAAAAGTGGTCACGCCCACTTTAAACATCTGGCGTAACTTTTGTTGATAATTGTTGATATTGGGACTCCAGAGAACCTTTCTGCACTGGTTTGGCTCCGATCGGGCGAACGGTCTAAGACAAGTTTGAAAAAGTCGTTTTTTAAATAATCTCAAATATTTAACTAACTATTTGATTCACACCAATAGTTCTCGAGGCAAAGTTGTTCAGAATGAGAAGATCTACCTTATTACATGAATAATGTGTCTTTGTGAAACACAGCGGTATATACAACCATTTACACTCATGTAAAACAAGACAGCACTTCCCGGTGGCCAATTCCTTTCATATTTTGCACAGACCTCTTGGGCCAAGAGACAAATAGTCGTACCAAGTTTCGTTCCAATCTGCCTTTTTTTTAACCCTGTTTAAAAGCTACTGAAAATTGATTGGTCGGTGGCGGCCATGTTTTACAAGATGTGCAACTGTCCTCATAGACCTTGACGGCATCTTGGACAAAGACATAGCATGCAAAGTTTCAAGTCGACTGGACCAACAGTTCCATAGTAAGAGCCATTTCTAGATTTTTTTATTATTATAGCGCCACCAAGAGGTTGAGATGGGCAATTTTTGTGTGTCTTTGAATGATCCCGATACATAATTGCACCAAATTTGGTGATAATATCTCATTCCGTTCAAGAGTTATAACCATTTAAGCAAAAGTTGCCGCTCCCACTACGTACGTTTTGGCGTACCGTTTAACGATGAATCAAAAGTTCAAAATTATTTAGATAACTTTTCATGGGGTCTGGTTTGGTTCCGATCGGCCAAACAGCCTAAGAATGGGCAAACCCATTTGTCAAGATGCACGGAATCACAGGAAAAATCATTTTGTTTCTAGCACATGCGGTTCAAGAGTTCGGGCCCAAAAATGTATTTTTCTTTCTTCACTATAGTGCCACCTATAGGCTGATCAGGCCAATTCTTTGCATATGGCTAGCAAGCTGGAGTACTACCAAATTAATCCAGAATTATTTGGGTTGCATAGCCACCAGCTCAGCGGTTGAGGCTCTAAGTTGCTGACCAGAAGGTCAGGGGTTCAAGCCCCAACACCGCCAAGATGCCACTGTTGGGCCCTTGAGCAAGGCCCTTGACCCTATCTGCTCCAGGGGTGCCGTATCATGGCTGACCCTGCACTCTGACCCCAGCTTAGCTGTGACATGTGAAAACAAATACATTTCACTGTATATATATGCAAAAATGTATGTATAATGTGTGACCAAAATAAAGGCATCTATTCTTCTATTCTATTTGGAGAAATTCCTAATATTTCTTTGGGAAGCAACTACTTGGATCCAAGAATCTGAATGCAAAAAAGCGCAATCTCTTTAGATGCCTCCTGTCGGTCTTCATCACATCAAACCTTTAAAATACAAAGCAGCATAACCTGAGTTACATATACAAAGCAGCAGGCATCATCTCGCCGTATTATTCTGCCTTCCTGTGAATAAGCAATGACTGAACAGAAAGCCCGAAGAAAACGTCTAGATCATCAGTCTTCGATACAGACCCCTAAACAGCCTCGATATCACAGAGTATGCACGCTAGATATATTTTAATCAGAGCATTGTTACCTTTGAGCACTGCTTATGATTCTGACACCACACCAATGATCCATTGCTCTGTAAAGAGAGAAGAGAAAATAATACAACACTGAAAAATGGCATGTCTGTAACAATAATGCACATTACATCAGATAATAAACAGCGAATAGCGATAGAGTCGGAAAAAGCAAATGTGAGATGAAAAACACAATTAAGGTCATTTTGTGCTGCTTGTATGACACTTTGGGTTCACATGACCCGTGGTTTAGATGATCATAGTTTTAAACATTGGAAGGAGGAGGGCGGGGCTGTGTGTCCGCAAGGCCGGCCCCCAATCGGGCTAATCAGCCGATGAGAGGGATAGGACCGAGCCGGATCCGGCAGTTCGGGAGAGAGAGAGAGCCACACGCAGCTGCCGCATCCGGCTCAACCCTATCCCTCTCCTCGGCTGATTAGCCCGATTGGGGGCCGGCCGTGTGGACTCATGGCCCGGCCCCGCCCACCTCCTCGTCACAAACATGTAATAATTTGTATTTTTATAGTTTAATATTGAAAGTTTGGGTCTGAAGGATAAATCAGTTAAATCTATACATAAGACACTTAAAAACTACCAGAAATAAACGACGAAGGCCTGTTAAAAAGACCTTTAAATGGAGTCTTTTCACATTTAATGCTTTGGAAATTTGTGAATTACAGCAGTCATAAGAGAGAAAGATGGCAAATTTACTGTCACTCCCTCACCAGCTTTATTAGAAAGACAGATGTGCTAACTCCTTTTTATTAATTCCAGCGTAATATAACACACAGTATAATGTTGCACATGTACAAATATTAAAAAAGTGAAAGATTTATGCTTCTAAATAATGCAGAAATTTATTAGCTCTGTCTGTGAAAAAGGTCTATAACAAAAAGAAAAAAGTTCAACTCCTGGGACACAAAATGTACTACTGGATGATCACTCATGTGCCAACAACACTACAAGAAATGACAAATTGCACAGAAATATTTATAAAGTATCAAACTCACTCCATAATCAACAGTTTCACATCAAGGGAAGTGAACTGCAGCTTTGTTAATTTCTCCAAAAAGAGAATTGGGCGAATTTGAATGGCAAAACTTTATGCATCTATGAACCAAAAGTCTGCTTAGGTTCAATGTCAAGTTTGAAGGCTTCTGGAACAATGTAATCCTGTGGAAAATTCCCACTGATATCTTGGGAAATAATGTATCATTAAAGGACTTTATTTGCCATGCAGTACCACGGGGTGTTGTGCACTTGATGTGAAGGATCATATTCAGCTGGCTTTAAAGAGCGGATGGATGGACGTATGCTGTGGGTGGGTGGATTCTGTGGGTGGGTGGGATGGATGGAAGGATGGATGGATGCTGAGGGTGGGTGGGTGGATGGACGCTGTGGGTGGAATGGATGGATGGATGGATGATGGATGCTGTGGGTGGGTGGGTGGATGGACGCTGTGGGTGGAATGGATGGATGGATGGATGATGGATGCTGTGGGTGGCTGGATGCTGTGGGTGGGTGGGTGGATGGATGATGGATGCTGTGGGTGGAATGGATGGATGGATGATGGATGGATGGATGGTTGGATGGATGGATGCATGCTGTGGGTGGGTGGATGCTGTGGGTGGAATGGATGGATGGATGGATGCTGTGGGTGGGTGAATGCTGTGGGTGGATGGATGGATGGATGCTGTGGGTGGGTGGATGCTGTGGGTGGATGGATGGATGCTGTGGGTGGATGGATGGATGCTGTGGATGGATGGATGGATGCTGTGGATGGATGGATGCTGAGGGTGGGTGGGTGGATGGACGCTGTGGGTGGAATGGATGGATGAATGGATGGATGATGGATGCTGTGGGTGGCTGGATGCTGTGGGTGGGTGGGTGGATGGATGATGGATGCTGTGGGTGGAATGGATGGATGATGGATGGATGGATGGTTGGATGGATGGATGGATGCTGTGGGTGGGTGGATGCTGTGGGTGGAATGGATGGATGGATGGATGCTGTGGGTGGGTGAATGCTGTGGGTGGATGGATGGATGCTGTGGGTGGATGGATGGATGCTGTGGGTGGGTGGATGGATGCTGTGGATGGATGGATGGATGGATGCTGTGGGTGGAATGGATGGATGGATGGATGGATGCTGTGGGTGGATGGATGCTGTGGATGGAATGGATGGATGGATGGATGCTGTGGGTGGGTGGGATGTATGGATGGATGGATGCTGTGGATGGATGGATGCTGTGGGTGGGTGGGTGGATGGATGGATGGATGCTGTGGATGGATGGATGGGTGGATGGGTGGATGGATGGATGCTGTGGGTGGATGGATGGATGGATGGATGGATGGATGGATGGATGCTGTGGGTGGATGGATGGATGGACATAGATGCTGTGGATGGCTGGATGGATGGATGGATGGAGTGCACATCACATCATATTTATTGATGCAATACATTGACTATATTTTAAAAACAAAAGCTAAAATGTCCCCATAATGAATAACTGCATTAGCTGAAAGATCATTTATTTCATTCTGTATGTAAGCAAAATGGACATTATAACAGAAATTTACACAAATTAATTGAAATTAAAAGCAAAATCGAAATGTAATCATGATATTGTGATGCATCTCAATATATATTGTATAATGAGGTGGCTGGCGATACCCAGCCCAGGTAGTTTCCAATAAATAGTATAAGTGAATCATTTAAACTAATGTCTGAAAGATGCAACTCACTTAAAGATTTGGACTTCCCAGCGCAACGGTTCAGGCTTGATGGATTAGTGTTGGATTAAACCCTCTGCGTTTTATGAGAATTTAGCATTTTGTCAAAATAGCTAAAACATACAGTTAGTAATCAACCAAGCGAGCATAGTTATCAGCCCATATGACAATCTCAGAATATAGCCAGAAATGATTAATGGACCATTCTGCAATCACTAATCTTCTTGCATGATCACATTTTCATCGTTGCTCAACTGAGACAATCTATCGAGTGTTTAAATAAATCTCTCTCTCTCTCTGTACCATCATGACTTAGTCATTTAGCCAGTATTAGCACTCCAGCTCGCTTGAGGTTGATTTTGAGCTGTGACGGCATCCCTCCAACACTCCTCGGGGATGTTGATCCAGCTGCTGTCGCTTGCGGTGTCACTGACCTCGGGGTGATAATTATAGGTCACCACAACAACCCTGGATTTAGAGTTAAGAGCGAGTGGTATTCCTGGACACTTGAAGCCTTCAGTTTTTAAGCTCACAGATTTACAATGTGTTTGGCTTGTTGTGACATCTCTGGTTGAATCATGCTGCCAGAACAACTGTACTCGACCGAGTCAACATGTCTAGAACTGGCCACGAAAACCCTTGGTTACAATTGTAAGTATATTGTCACTAAGGGGTTTCTTAACTTAAGAGGTTTCTTTCAACCAGCACCTGGACAATCAACAATAACTAACAATTGATTCGCAATTACTTTAATGCACCTTTTATTTTCCAACTGAGTTTCCTGACACAATTTATTGTCATTGAGGGAGACGACGACGTTTATGGGGATGTAAATTAGAGATAGACCGATATATCGGTTTTACCGATTAATCGGTGCCAATAGTTATCTGCAAAAATCAATGTTGGTAGTTATTCATGTTTTTTTCATAATTTTGTCATTTCAAAATAAAAGTCCCCGATGTGTTTCAGGCTTGTTTATACTTAAAAGTCCTGCGTTATGCACCTGATGCATGCTTCTGGTTATTGGGATTTTCGTTGAACAAAAAACTGCTTCAGGGATTTTATTCATTTTAGACCCCCAAAGTCATTTATTTTGACATACTATACATCGATTTTAAAAACTATCGGCCTTTCCCACCACCTTAGTTATAATATCGGCAAAATCAGCGATCGACCTATTCTGTAAACGTCTTAAACTTTTTCCTTTATCGGTCATAAACGGTTCAAGCATAAACTGATCACACGTAGACTTTTTCCCATTAGACTTTGCATGTAAACACCGGATGGATGGATGGATGGATGGATGGATGGATGGATGGATGGATGGATGGATGGATGGATGGATGGATGGATGGATGGATGGATGGATGGATGGATGGATGGATGGATGGATGGATGGAGTGGGTGGATGGCGTGGGTGGGTCTTCCTTTTAACAGTATCAGATTTGGATGGGGCTCGTCGGACCGATACCCAATCCGTCTAAAAGCTTCAGTATCGGAGCCGAAACCGATCCAGGTGCATCCCTAATTTAAAATGGCTTGCGTGAAAAGTGACTCATATGTTGGGATAAATAACAGCTTATTTTAATAAAGTAAAAGTGACAGTAATGTTTATATTGTTACTGATGTTTTAAAATGAGGATTTGCTGAATATAAGCAACTTGTGCTTGGTTAAAATTTTGTATATTATTTGATTGAAAATCCCCTTTGAAATCCATTAATTAAATATGATACAACAGACTTTTGAAGAATGTCTCTCAATCATCATTATATTACATTCATGCACACCACAAAACTAATCACAGAGACATATACATATACGCCACATTGTATAATATATAATTAATGAACTAATATTTCTGTTTGCTCTGTCATTATAAAGATCTCATTATTTTACTTTTATAAGCAATTATGATGTCATCTTCCAAGTTCATGAGACCCAGCGAAACAAGTTGAACAATTTCCCTTTTTTAAATGTCAATATCGTGTTTGGTGCATAAAATACATAATAATATTGTATTCATGTTGTTTTTGACTCTGACACATTTCAATGCATATTTATAGAGCAAGAAGAGGAAGTTGTCATGGCCAAACTCTCAAATATTTGGTATCTCTGAAAAGCCCAGAGAGTCCTCTGATAATACCCCAAAATTTACCCCCGTAGAAAAACTCTCATAACAAAATGTCCAAGACAAAAATGAATTATCAGGAGGATAATGACCTTTAAAGCCTAATGCATCAAATATGGTGCATAAAAATAAAAATAAATTACGATTTGTTTTATAGTTTATCTAATGGTACGAAAAACAGTTTAATGTCAAGAAATACAGGAATATTACAGGGTTAATATATTTAGCTCAACATTTTCCTCAAAGCTCTGTTGCATTAAAGATATACTGTTACATCATGGCCATTCATGTTGCTTTTAACGACAGGTGTGTCATTGTGCGGTGCAGGAATGCAGGTATGTTGGTTTTAGGGGGTGTTCGTTGGGGGGAAGCCATACTTAGACGGTCTGTTAGCTGTTGTAGCCTTGCAAATCGTCTTTCTTTTCTGTTTTTTCACATGCTTTAATCAGAGAGCTGCTTTGGGGCACACAGGACTGCTCCACAAACGCTCCAAAAACCATGACACATTTAGAGTCTATCTCCTTTTTTGGGTAAAACTGTTCGACTGACATCGCTTGTGTAAAGACGTAAGTGTCATCCATAATTGTCAAAGACGATACTTATACACGTGTATGTATTTTTATATCAATCAAATCAAAAGTAGAACAAAAGCGAGTGAATATGAGACGTTCCTGTCTGGATTGCAACATTTGGCTGGTAAATGAGCAATCTATGAACTCCTTATCAGCGTTTCATAAGGTGCAAAACATCTCGGGCCGCCACATTCCACAGATAGAGCAGCTGTAAAATGTCACGGTCGATAATAACGACATGCATTACAGCAGACACGGTCATGGGCAAATAGACGCTCGTGTTGTTTAAAGAGTTGTGATTGCTCAGTAGTTAAGATAAGTTGAGCAGGACACACCCAACACTAACAGCTCATCCGTATCTCCTTCAGCGCACGCATAATCAGACACAAATAAGAACGCATACTAGGTAGGGTTGTCCGATCTAGTGCTCAGGACAAAGGGGCGATGAAGCAAGTTTCGGTGTAATTTGCACAGACGTGTGAAGGTAACTCGATCACTGTGGATCGTCAGGAATTTAAAAAACAAAAAACGAAGTATAACTGCACAACTCAAAATATATGCTCTTTTATCGAACGATTCCTTAACGGTTTCATTACCGATTCTTACTTTTGAGGAGAAATATTTGGGTTGTTTTTTTTTTTATTATTGCATTCACTGCCCATTGCAGTCTGTTACCAAACTATTACATCATTTTAGATGTCAAAAGAGCAGATATAACAAATAACGTGTTGGGGGAATCAGACTACACTGGTCACACTGTGTGTTTCATGCTGTAGATTCAAAAGAACTGATTCATGAGAGTCATTTGTTCGGGAATCAGACTACACTGGTCACACTGTGTGTTTCATGCTGTAGATTCAAAAGAACTGATTCATAAGAGTCATTTGTTCGGGAATCAGACTACACTGGTCACACTGTGTGTTTCATGCTGTAGATTCAAAAGAACTGATTCATGAGAGTCATTTGTTCGGGAATCAGACTACACTGGTCACACTGTGTGTTTCATGCTGTAGATTCAAAAGAACTGATTCATGAGAGTCATTTGTTCGGGAATCAGACTACACTGGTCACACTGTGTGTTTCATGCTGTAGATTCAAAAGAACTGATTCATGAGAGTCATTTGTTCGGGAATCAGACTACACTGGTCACACTGTGTGTTTCATGCTGTAGATTCAAAAGAACTGATTCATGAGAGTCATTTGTTCGGGAATCAGACTACACTGGTCACACTGTGTGTTTCATGCTGTAGATTCAAAAGAACTGATTCATAAGAGTCATTTGTTCGGGAATCAGACTACACTTGTCACGCTGTGTGTTTCCACTGTAGATTCAAAAGAATTGATTCATAAGAGTCATTTGTTCAGGAATCAGACTACACTGGTCACAATGTGTGTTTCATGCTGTTGATTCAAAAGAACTGATTCATGAGAGTCATTTGTTCGGGAATCAGACTACACTGGTCACAATGTGTGTTTCATGCTGTTGATTCAAAAGAACTGATTCATAAGAGTCATTTGTTCAGGAACCTGACTACACTGGTCACGCTGTGTGTTTCCACTGTAGATTCAAAAGAACTGATTCATAAGAGTCATTTGTTCAGGAATCAGACTTCACTGGTCACACTGTGTGTTTCCACTGTAGATTCAAAAGAACTGATTCATAAGAGTAATTCATTCAGGAATCAGACTACACTGGTCATGCTGTGTGTTTTGCTCTGTAGATTCAAAAGAACCGGCTCATAAGAGTCATCTGTTCAGGAATCAGACTACACCATTCGCATTGCATGTTTCTCACTGTAGATTCAAAAGAACCGGCTCATAAGAGTCATTCATTCTGCAATTGATCCAAAACGCTGCAGCATGTTTGGTTTTCAACGCGCCCAAGAGAGCGCATGTCACGTCATTCTTCGTCGAACTGCACTGGATGGCAGTGGTTACTCGTGTCAAGTATAAGGCATTGATGCTCACTTACAAAACAGCCATTGGTTCCGCGCCACTTCAAGTCTACGTGCCCTCCAGATGCTTGCGATAGGTGGGTGAACGCCGCCTTGCAGTGCAATGTCACAGAGGCACATTATGTCTTTCTCTGACTTTCTCTGACTCTCGCTGTTGGAACGACCATATGAACTAATCCTGAGCATCTGATTCTCTAACATCTAAAAGACACTTCTTTTTCACCAGCATTTGATCCCCCCGTCCTACCAACGACTAAGATGTTTTTTGAAAAGTCAAGCTATTATTGTGTTTTCATCATCAGTCATTGCTGTCACGTCTGATTAGTGGAGTTTCTGTGCCCTTTCCTAATATCAACTGACTTTATGAATGAGTGCATTGACTGATTGGTGGAAACATACATTCAAAAAGCAGAAAAGATGTAGCTGAAGACGTTAGTGAGAGCAGATGTTGATTTGATTGTGGTGAGTATCGGAGTAAGTGTGTATGTATCAGCACAAGACTCCATTCATGTCTGTCGTCGTTCTGCAAATAATGAAAAACTGCACACATACGAGCTGCTGCTGCGGTTTGATTCCAAGTTATTTCATATTAAAGGCCCATGACAAGGGGACATGGCAAAAGTACTTTCCAATGTTTGTCTTTCCTTTGGATTAGAGCACGCGTCCCTCAGGCTCAGCACATTAATGTTAAGAGCCAAATGGAGCTTAATTTAAAACGTTATAATTTTTACGATGTTAAATGGGCAAACAGGACCTCTCTGACACACCTTTGGCTTATACATTCACACATAAATAATTCCACATACAGCAGATGCTTTCCAAGCGAACACAGTCGCCCTTTCAGTGCACAGTCGCAGACGCAGAATTTACAGTTGGGTGTTCCCCTGGTCTGTTATGGGACGGGGGAGATTACCAATACCTGAACGGCCATAAATACTCCGCTATTAAGATGTTTAGCAGGAAAATAAAAACTCCAAAAAGATGTCTTATCCAATTTCAATGGACATTATACTGTGTGTTTCGATGACCTGTCTTGACAAGCGATTATTTGGGACGTATAATTTAAAGTGTAATAAGCGACTTGGCTAAACACGCACGACCGAATACAATGATGTCCAGAAGCCTGAAAACACTTCCGTTTACTTGAGAATTTAATACAAAAAAATACCACATTAGATCATATTATCTCACGCCTCAATATTCGGTGTGTGCTGGAATGGACTCCACAAATATCTGCAAAACCCAGTGATCCATGTTATCCATCTCAATATTGATTTTTATACAATCAGGGGCACAACTACACATTTCTGAGTGGGTATGCAAAACTACATTTTGTGCCAAGCGAGGGGAGGGGAGGGGAGTGCCATCCATTAGAAGCACTGAGCACGGGAGGGGTGATGTTGGAGGGGTCAAGGAGGCCGATTGCACCAGCTTTAGTGAGTCGCTGGCACCCCCTTTACATGGCACCATTATGCATTGAGTACTGTGGCAGGGCGGAGGTCGGGGCTGGTCCGTGATTCTGCACACCTGGCCCCTAATCAGGCTGATCAAGCCCGAGAGGGATAAAGGCCGACTGGAGACCGCAGATCGGGAGAGAGAGAGAGAGTTACGGGCAGCTGTCTGACACCTGAGTGTGTGTTTGTCTTTTTGGTTAATATTATCATTAAAATATTATTTATATTGTCAAGCCGGTTCTCCGATACGCCTTTGCCCGTCCTCGGCCACTCCTCCGACCCTCTTGTGGACGATGACCACGCCTCCCCGGGCGGATCGGAGGCAGTCCTACGACCCCTGGTGGACGGAACACCCCGTCGCCTTTTCGGTGGACAGAAGGGGTCTGGTAGGTTTCAGCGGTTGCTAGGGGTCTCCTCCGCCCTCGGCCCTGACCGCTCCAGGTGGTCGGGTTAGGAGCCCCTCCTCCCCTTGCGGCTGACGGCCGTTCCCCCACTCTCAGGCGGCCGGGCTCCTCTGTCCACCGGCGGATGGCCGCGGATGCTCAGTTGGGGTGGATGACGAGCACTCAACTACGGCACATTCTTCCTCCTTCCCGGGTTTCGGCACCAGTGTAACAGAGTTCAGTGGAAAGGAGGCGGCGAGAACCGGCTTGATAATATAAATAATATTTATTATTTATTATTATTATTAATAGTTTAAAACGAAACTGAACCAAAATGACACACACATACAGGTTTCGGTCAGCTGCCTGTAACTCTCTCTCTCCCGAACTGCAGTCTCCGGTCGCCTTTATCCATCTCGGGCTTCATCAGCCTAATAAGGGGACAGGTGTGCAGAATCACGACCTGGCCCCGCCCTCTTTTTGAACCTCTGACTACATTGAGAGGAAGTCACTCGCAATTGCAACCACATTTTGCGCTATGCGGCTAAAGTGAATATATTGGGCACCTGGCTGGTAAATGTTTAGATTTCACTCAGTGTTCAGCAGCGAGATCCACGCAACCGGTTTGTCAATGAATAATGTCTCTTTTAATCCTCTTTCTGTTCTTTACAGTCAGTTGTTGATCAAAAGCAACAAAAAAGAAACGTTTCATTGTAATCATGCATCACACAGATGAGATAAAGACATTCCAGTCTCTCTCATTAGAAATGCTGAATTTCCTTAAAGAGGCAGTACCGGTTTTTTATCTTATGTTTATGCTAATCAATCAAAGTAAATACCTGCAAACAGGGTCCGAAATTTACTTTTTACCTCACCAGCCAAGGTGGCTGTTAGATGAAATAATAAACCAGCCAGTCAAATTTCTAACAGGCCAAGTTCTTTTATTCTACTTATTCATTTATTTTGGCATTTACAAGTGGATTTTAGACAAATAAGCAATGGTGTAAACATGTTTTAAACTGAACTGTTTTTTTATATATATATATATATATTTATTGAGTTTACTTGATGACCAAATGATTCATAAGTCTTTTAGATTCCCTAAAAAGAACCGGCTCAAAAGAGTCATTTGTTTGGGAATGTGATTACACTATCAAATGTTAAGTTCTTGCACAGTAGATTTAAAAGAACCGGTTCAAAGAGTCATTTGTTTGGGTCATCAAATGTTAATTTCTTGCACTTCTGACTACAATGAGAAACTTCAGTACACGCGCAATGCCATCCCCTTTAATAAGTGCGAGTACAGTTGGAGAGATGGCAACTTCATGCCAACTGAAGTGTGTAAAATTTATTTTACAAGCTGAAAAAAAAGCACCCGCCGGAGTGTCCCGTGACGCTGCGAAATTCTTCAGCCAAATAGAAAATGTACCCGCATTAGAACCACAAATGATGCAATTAAACAATAAACATGAAACAAAATATAATATATGAAATATAATGTCATATTTATTGATTTGTTCATTTTTAAAAAGCTAAAATGTGACCAAAATTATAAAAATAATGTAATAAAATATAATTAGTAAAATCAATATTTTCATATTGTACCTAGTTAGAAGGTGCCCTGTGTAATGAACGGCATTAGCAGGGAATAAATGTATTTTATATGAAATATATACATATATATATATATATATATATATAAATATATGAATCGATATCAAAGCGAGAGCTTGTGAATTGGAATCAAATCAGGAAATCTGTATCAATAGAACATGTTTATAATATAATCATTTTTCTCTCAACATAATAACGTTACGAGCACAAAACTTAATTAATTAATTAATTAATTATTTATATATATATATATATATATATATATATATATATATATATATATATATATATACTGTTGGGTAAGTAACTTAAAAATAGTAATCCACTACAAATTACTAATTATTTCTCTAAAAATGGTAATTTTAATTACATCATTGAAAAGTAATCACATTACTAATTACTTTACTTTTAAGTTACTTTCTAAAACACTTTTCCGCTCAACAATTTCAAAATAATGTCTATAATGTTCACTCAACACCTCACATTTCTCCGTCACACTGACTCATTACGGGGACATAATTAATGCGTTCTACATCAATAATATATTAAAAAACTAGCATAACCTTATAATGTACTTAATACAAAAAAAATTAAAAGCAGTAACTGTAATCTGATTACAAAAAATGTAAATGTAATGCATTGCACTACTTTTACTTACAGCAATTAAATTACAGAAACGAATTACTTTGCCATTTGATTACACCCAACACTGTATATATATATATTTGCGAAATGTAATAGGTTATTAAATTAAGCATTAATCTTGGTATTTCAATTGTGAGCAAAATGTGCATTATAACTGAATTATACCCAAATGAATCAATTAGAAATCAAAATCGGGATCAAATCGAAAGCTTGTAAAATGTATCACCTTACTAGACATGCGCTCTAGTAAAAGTGTTTATATGTCAGAAGGCAGCATTGTGTCAGAAACAGTGAAAAGTAAGTGTTTATGAACTGATAATCTGCCGTTTTACTCGTGATTTGTGTGAAAGTCAATAAAAGTCATTTTATTGCCTCCGCATCTGAGACCGTCAATCTGCGCATGTTATCATGTGACTTGTTGAGTGCGTTACCACGGAGATGTAGCGTGTATGTTGGCATCCACGCACAACTCACCACACGTCCCACCGAGAGCGAGAACCACATTATAGTGACCACGAGGAGGTGACCCCATGTGACTCTACCCTCCCTAGCAACCGGGACAATTTGGTTACCCCATGTGTCTCTACCCTCCCTAGCAACCGGGACAATTTGGTTACCCCATGTGTCTCTACCCTCCCTAGCAACCGGGACAATTTGGTTACCCCATGTGTCTCTACCCTCCCTAGCAACCGGGACAATTTGGTTACCCCATGTGTCTCTACCCTCCCTAGCAACCGGGACAATTTGGTTACCCCATGTGACTCTACCCTCCCTAGCAACCGGGACAATTTGGTTACCCCATGTGACTCTACCCTCCCTAGCAACCGGGACAATTTGGTTACCCCATGTGACTCTACCCTCCCTAGCAACCGGGACAATTTGGTTACCCCATGTGACTCTACCCTCCCTAGCAACCGGGACAATTTGGTTGCTAAGGAGACCTGGCTGGAGTCACTCAGCACGTCCTGGATTCAAACTCACGACTCCAGGTGTGATAGTCAGCATCAATACTCGCTGAGATACACAGACCCCCTAGATTCTTAAATTCTTAATCTTTTGGTTTATTTTTTCCAGTTTTAAATTAAGAAAAAAAAAAACATTGTGAATGTGGTCATCGACTTGAAGAACATTCACATCTTCGTAGTGCATCTTGACTGCTCGGGCCAACATTTAAAAATACTTGTTTTATAAATCCCTTAAATCTTCCTTGAGGAAGCTGGAGGCTGGCAACTGCACAAGTGGAGCTTCCGAAAGGGCAAAGGGTCTTCGAGGAGTGTGACACTGGCATTTGGTCACCAGGCCAGTTTAGAGGGGGACTGCATGTTTTTGCAGCTGACCAGACCCCCCATCTTCACATGAAAGAACTGTGAAAACACACACACACACACACACACACAGCCTCTGGGTCTGGACAGTCTTTATGGAGCACCAACAACAATCGCTTTCTATTCCTAGAGATTCCCGGCCCGTCTAACCAGCCCTTTATCAAGCTCAGCCTGTCATGGCACTTCCTCTCGAGACAAAAGCTACAGAGAATCAGAAAGAGATGTTTCAAGAGCATTTTTCATACTTCCCTTTTCAATGTTTAGAGGTTTCACCAAATCATGAACGGGTGTAATTCTACTTTATTCTCGCCAAATGGCTTTACACTTCTTTTAAGTGCACATAAACGGGCATAAACGGATTTCTACTTGGCATACGGGTGGAATTGCGAGGCAAGTTCAATGCATTAACAGCTCGCTTCAGTGCATGCATTCACCTTGAATGCATTCATGTCCCTTCAGATGCCAGCAGTAAAACACAATGCGAGGACATTTTAGAAGGACAGGAGTCTTTGAGGTCTTGGGAAATTATTTTTGTAATTTTGTCGTTATATTGTACCATGAAGATCAGCCAAAATGCAACAAAGTCCTGATTAATGCCTTCAGGTAAACACTGCCTTTAAAGTTCAGGTAGTCTGTATATATATATATATATATATATCAAATAAAGTGAATGCACTGACAAACAAAAAGATCACGGTTAGGGCTGAATCTCGTGAAACCTGTTAAGAACATGTCTGGCTGATATTTCACTAGAAAATAAAAAGATTTGTTTTGCATTGTGACAATAAGCCACATTTTACTGCCAATTAAAAATAATTTAATAATGCAAAACAATACATTTTAAATATTAAAATTAATATAAAAAAATATTACCATGATGTATAAACATAAATGGTCTATAAGTCTAAAGTGGTGTTTATACATCATGGTAATATTTGTTAAAGCAATTATAATTTAATCACAGCAGGGCAAACATTAACATGCATTACAACATTGAAAATAGCGAGAAAAAACTGTTGGTTAGAAATGTCGTGATTTAAGAAATGTTATGTATTTTATCTTGCGGTATTCCTATAATTTTACAATCAAAATAAATAAATAAATAAAAATCCTGTACTAAAGTAATGAGAATTTGGAGGTACAATGTGATTCAATTGTCATGAGAAAAACATCACAATGCAAAAAGTATAATAAAAATAATAATAATAATAATAATGCATTTATTTTGATTTTGATTTTTTTTTTTTTTTTTTTGATTGGCCGATTAATGTCCATTTGTCCGAAAAATTCAATAGATAATACACAATTTCTGTGAATGCTGAGCTAATGTTGTGTACAATAAGTAAAAAAATTCGTTTTTTTTATTTGATTTCTTTTACACATTTTATCGGCCACTCTGCTCTCTAGATATCTTTATTAGTCAATAAAAACTCATAATAACAATTATTATAGAAAGCGTGTATGTAACCAAATGTAAACAATGTTTCAAAATGAAATAATTTGCATATTGCGAATATTGCCGCTCATATAATTTATTGTCATACCTGGAATTGTTTGAAAACAGCAGAAATGCGCGTGATGTGCAAGCTGAGACATCGCGACGCGCATCTCGCGCGGTAAACGCTCCCGCTGAAGAACTCGTCCGCTTTCCTCGCGTCCACGCGCGCGGCGGGACATATCACCGTAATAATCCATATACTGAACACAAACGCGCGCCTCAGAGCCATAGTGAAGCGTCAGTGCGATTCCTCTGCTGTCAGTGATCTGCTGCAGCTGCAACTCAACAAAGTTTCGCGCTGCAGTGGGAGGAGTCCGCGGTGGGAGGAGTCAGCGCGCGCGGCAACGCCCCTCGAGAGACGCAGGTAGATTGAAGATGAGAACGTTCTTGCTGTCAGGGAATGAAAGGACAGAACGTGTTGTGTAATACTATATAAGGGTGAGCTGACATTTTACTCAATTATAGAAATATAGAAAGTCGATTTATGTAGACTTTATGTAACTACAACAAAGCTGCTGAACATTTCCACCGTTGATACCCAGAAAAAAAAAATAATTAAAGATATAGTTGGGGCATGTTGTTTTACTATATAGGGCAAATCATAGGGTTTACAGTCAAATAAAATAAAAATTATTATTTTATTTTTTTATAAAACTCCAAAAAAGCAACAAACATGTTAAAGATAACATTGAACAATACCAAACATAAATTATATAATGACAGCTTACCTCGATTTACTGTAAATACTAATAGTATTTATAAACAAATAGCAAGTTTTTACTCTTCTTGCTAGTTTTAATGAAATATCCGTTAATCTATAAACCCTATAAAAACCTTTAAGTGGTCATAATTAAACAGTACTTGAAATTTTGGATCATAACCCAAATATATACATTATTTAAACTTTGGCTTCAAGTATTACTAACTTAAAATGATCAAGCACAAAATTGCAGCTGTTTTGAATAAATATGTATGTTTGGTCAAAACAAGGGAAATGACAGTATGTAGAAAGATAATAGTTGTTATTTAAAACTGTATATAGTTTTAATTCTTATGACTGTTGTTGTTGTTGTTGTTGTTGTTGTTGTTTTGTTGCAGCTGGTTGCTAGTTGTGATTTGTGTGCAATCACTATTAGGTTGATTAGCGTTGCTAAACTTGTTCAAATTCTTTACTCAGTTGTACTTAACAAAAGTGCAGATTTATATATGCAATATGAAGTATCTAATGTGCCATACGGATAACCTAAATCCAGTCCTAATTTCCCTTATACTGTATAATGTAAGACATGATATAACCCAAATTAAATCATGAAATCAAAACAATGATACTTTAAT
Source organism: Moxostoma hubbsi (assembly GCA_032164185.1). Classification (NCBI taxonomy): domain Eukaryota; kingdom Metazoa; phylum Chordata; class Actinopteri; order Cypriniformes; family Catostomidae; genus Moxostoma; species Moxostoma hubbsi. The sequence continues at coordinate 1,397,434 of JAVLUX010000065.1, forward strand.
CACAGATGAGTTCATTTAACATGTAACTAGTTAACGTTGCTTAAAAAATGATGAGCCAAATGAGTATGTTTACTCATTTAAGCCACGTTTGTTTAATCATTTACTCATTGTATCACATTTAAGGCAGCTTAAACCAACATACAAAACCACGGCTAGAGAAAACAAGCAATTGTGGAATTGCACTTTTGGCTTACAGTCGTATAATTATTGAGGCAAAGCCCTTGTGACATCTTCCCCATGTGACAACTAGCCCGAGTCTTCCCTATTCATCTCATAATAAAACAAAGCCAGCCAACATCACGTTTTAACATTCTTGCATGCACACAAAGTACTTATGAGAAGCTGACTAATGAAGACGTTTCCATGAATCAGTCGTGTGATGGTAGACAAAGCGGCTGTTTGGAAACTTCACGTGTGAGCTTCAGATATTACAAGCCTTTTAAACACGTCCAGCATTAACTTCATCAGCCACGTGTAACCGTAGCGTGAATCAAATGGCCATGAGCCGAATTAAAATGCAACAACAGAGATCACGGCACACCATCTCCACAGATCTTCACAGATCCTAAGACTGGAGACAACAAAGACCCCACCATTAACAAAAGAGCCCACGTGTAGTTGAAATAGTTCCCGGAAGAGTTTATAAAGTGTTATGACTTTCTCACTGTTTGTGAAGCAACAGCTCTTGCCCACCGTAATAACGGCAGCAGCATTCTCGTCTAATGAGTCTTTATGGGGGTTTTATGCCTCCTAAACAGTGCAAGACTGAAACTGGGACCCATAATCAGCAGATCTGGCCTAGCGTACCACTTCGCCCTGGGCCAGTCATTGTCTGTGCCAAATATTTCAGCTCATACCTCTTTAATGAAAGCAGTGAGGCTCATACAGTCTGAGGCCTATCTCATACTGGAGAATCAGCTGCCAAGAACTGCTTGAAGAAAACAGCCACATGTTCACAGGCAGGGTTATATTGACCACACAAAGGGTCCAAAATTAACATTTGTCACACCTGCCAATGACGAGTGGCACTTGGAAAAATCGAGAGTTCTGGCAGACTCTACAAAATTGGCTTTGGCGCGCCAATGAAACAGAGTCACCGGCCATTTGCTCGGTAGCTTTATTAGGAACTGAAGCACATACAGTCGAATGGTATAAATCGTAGTAATGCATCTTGATTGTCAGGACAAAGTCTTGATAAAGTCCTGTCTAAAAGCTGAACCTAGTTTCATAAGTTTAAAGAGAGCGACTTAAAGCAGGTCAAAGGCCTTGTGTGGGTTTGTTTACATTTGAATTTTTGACAGCTGCAGTTTGTGCTAACGAGCATTCTGTCAATGTAAATCTTTGTAAGGTATTCGATTGTCCACTGTGCGAAAACCGTAAGTCCGACTAGTTAGAAAAGACACAGCACGCTATTCCAGAACAGTCTGAAGGTCTGTGCCAATTTTAGCTAATGTAGCTTGAAAGCTCTAGAAGTTAGTGTTAGAAATTCTGGCCATGGTTTGGGATTGGTTTGGGATTTTTCCTAATAAAGCTACCGAGGAAATGGCCGGTGACTCTGTTTCATTGGCGCGCCAAAGCCAATTTTGTAGAGTCTGACCACACACACATCTGGTCATGGTCATGTTCTGCCATTTCTGCTAGTGCTTTTCTCTATACCATGTGTGGTCAACAGCCTGTGCTCATTTCATATTTGCCATGGCCTGTGTGACCAGGAAGGCCATATTCCAGCTGCTCTGTTTGTAGCCCAATGCACAAGAGATCCCCGGCCACTCTTAAAACCCTTGAAACGCGGATGTCTGTGTACCTTAAACACTTCTGTAATGGCTTAATTTGTTGGCTTATTGCATCCATGTGTTGTTGAGGTAGTCTGGGTTGGGGGGGATTTATGGTGTGTGTTGCGAGTGCCATTTGGATGGTGTGCGGTCGCAGTGTCTCTTGGAGACCAAAACAAAATGCATTTCCAACAATGCTTACAAGTAGGGGGTACTTGGGGGTCTGTAGAAAATTTCAGAGTAAAAAACAATTACATCTATCAAATCTGACATTATTAGGGGCCGTTCAGGCCGAATGCTATTTGCACTAAAAAAAGCTAGACGCGGCGCAATAAACAGATCTGAACACAGGAGTCTCGAGACGCATTTTTTAAAGTTTCCATTCTATATAACCTGACATGGCATTTAAGAATCACAGCATTTCTGCACCAGACGCTGCAAAAGCAGCAGTATGTGGCACAACAGAGATGGAAAAAACACTTACTGTTATACCCTGCTTTATAAAGACAACAAATACATTGAATAGAAAATGTTTCTTTTAACCTAAAATTACACTACTAAAATAGTGAGTAGAGGAAAAAGATACACTGTTAACTTAAAGGAATATTTTGGGTTCAATACAAGAAATCTCTAAAAAATAATCGTCAAAATATTAAAAACTACAGTCTTGACCAACACAAAACAGGTTTTTTTTTTAAAGTTTAGAAGCTCTACTTTCCAATGCATGTAGATATTGCATGCGAGTAGTGGTGGCATAGTGGGCTAAAGCACATAACTGGTAATCAGAAGGTTGCTGGTTCGATCCCCACATTCATCACCATTGTGTCCTTGAGTAAGACACTTAACTCCAGGTTGCTCCGGGGGGATTGTCCCTGTAATAAGTGCACTGTAAGTCACTTTGGATAAAAGCATCTGCCAAATGCATAAATGTAAATGTTAATGCAGACCAAAACTGAACAAGTGCTTTGAAATTTGTAGACAAATCAATATTGTTCCGTTTTGATAATTTATAAAAAAATAATGTCACTGTACATATTATTGCAATCAGTAAAAACATCAAACAAATAATAAATATTCATGTGTCATATGTTGTTGAAAAGCTCTCAATGAGTAAAATACAACCAGCATATTTGTTTTACTCACAGACAAAAATACAGCGAGTAACAGCTAAATATATGTCTTTGACAATTATGATGATGTTGCTTATATGCCGCATTAATTTCACTTAAAATAAACAGAGCATAAAATATGTTAATTAGTCTGTGATTATCTTTCAAACGAGTCCACACACAAGATAATCAGATGTATAGATCATTAGATAATCCACATGAAGCACAATGTTACATATGACCACCAGGAGATGGCGCCAAATACATGACACAGACTCAATGATGACTCAAATGACACAGAATGAAACTCATTCTGTGAAATCTCATGACTAAAATCATGTCTGCATGCTATGCAAACCTTTAGTCATTGTTGTGTTTGCATGTGTAATTAGTTCTTATGTACAATTATTATCTTTTATTTGTTTGGAGATGTTTTTGGACACTATGATCAATTATATTTCTAATGTTGGAACTTTTGATCGATTTGTCGCATCAACACAACATTTTTCTCAGATACAGTCGACATGATTGAGAACAAAACAAAAACAGTTTTTCAGAGCCGCCTTATTTACACCCAGAGATATAATGACAAATCAGAAAAATAAGAAAATAAAGTTAATTTTGAGCTTAATTGTTTGTGTGATTTTTCTGCAGTTTCTTTGACTGAGAGTCTCAGAATGTATCATAAACTATATCATAAAAAAATGGACAAAACAATGATACCAAACCTCTTTTTTTTGTTGCGTTGAGTTGCATATGCTGCATACACAGTGTTTGTGCCACTGTTGTTATTATAAAGACAGAATAATAATAAATATCAAATATCTCATTACATAGGGGTGCTTCAATTTTGTTCAATTACCTCAACAATTTATTTTCATAAACCGTGTTGACTAAGAACACTGTATGCCAACACTGAGTGGCACAGCCAAGTAAATATGTTTACGTAGGCAGAGGTGGAACTTTGGCTCCTCACACGGTCTGTTCAGGGATATAATGACCCTGGGTCACGCCTGGCAACTATTGTTTACATCTGTACACATGAAAAACACTCATTCTCTGTGAAGAAATTACTCTAATGAGGCGGTAATGAAAGTGTGTAATGAAACAGTTAAAAGACTCACAAATTTGTCTCGCCTTGAAAGCAACAGGGTCATTCTACATCAACTCAACCAGACGTCCCCAGCTTACATTTTATTTCTAATTTCTGATTCAATTTGTTATAATTGTTTTTGATTATTTATTTATTTTTACTGGTGAAAGATAAACAAAAATAATAGAGATAATGAAAGCAGACAAATGAAATGCCATGGATCAATATTGACTGAGTAATCCATTAATATTGTAGTGGGGGATCAAAATGACAATTTTCGTCTTTGATTTTGGAGTAAATCTACAAGTCAAAAAAGTAACCTTAGAAAAGTTGCAGCGTCATTATTTTACACATAGACATAGATAAGTAGATCTATTACTAAAATGAGTTGACTTCAGCACCTCTTGTTGCAATATTTTCAAATAGTGTGAGTCTAAATATGAGAAAAAACACTTTTTTGTGTTGATTTTCCAAAGTTGGAGTACCTATAACTCCAGAAGTATTAGATATATCTTAATATTCTTTTAGATTCTGTTTCTGAAAAACTTTTTGTTTTGTATCCCAATTTTTAAGGCCCTATCTGGTGAAATCGCAGAGATATGGGGCTCTCAATGTGGCTCCACGCATAAATGGTTAAATTTTACCCATTCACAATGGCCGAAAGCCATGGTATAAAGCTAGTTTTTCTTGACCAACTAAAGAAAGGTCTGAATTATATATATCATCTTAAAAACTAGATATGTACCTTTATGTATTTAAATAATAGCAATAATATCAACATCTCGATTTTCGAGAGCACAAAAATGCTCTATTATTAAGAATAAGCGACGCATGTGGCTCTTCGGTTAGTGCAAAAAACTATATCTATATCTTGAACTTCAGAAATGTTATTAGATTTTTTTTTTTTTTAATTGACCCCCTCTATAAAATAATGGATTACTCCGTCAATATTGATCCATGGCATTTCATATTTTGGCTTTTACCATCAATTATGTTTATCGTTCTTCAGAAAACATTTCTTATTTTCTGGCAAAAATATAAAAACATTGTTAAAACAAGAAAAAATGACTTGCATAATGGCATAAGACATTATTTCTTGTTTTCAAATAAATCTAACCAAATTTGGTGGAATTTATGCTTAGAACAATGAAAAACTATTCGCCAATGGGGGAAGAAAAATAAACTTGTTTTCCCTTTGAATCAAGGTTTTTTGTCTTGCCTGATTGGAAAATAGTTTTTCTTTTATAAGCAAACGTTCCTAAATTGTGTTCAATTTCTCTGACAACAACTCTTAATATCGTCTGTCATTTTGCTTCCCAAGAATAATCCAACAATTCATATGTGCAAGGCATGTTTAATTTTGCTGAAAGGTTATCAAACACAATAACTTTCAACAATAACCTGCAAATTGTCAATAGGACAAAAGACGCCATCTGGGAATAACTGAACATCAAACAGCAACAGGCAGAAAAAACCACACAATACTCCGTATTTGACAGCGTCAAAGGGCAAAAATGAATCCCTGATGTCTACGTTGACCCCATTTCTGTGGTTTTCTTCTCAAGGGCGGTTCACCTCACCCCTCTACGAGACGTTCAGTTGCCGACAGACATCTGGAAACCATCACATTGAGGTCATTGAATTTGCATTCATATTTTAATATCACTTAATGTTTTGTGTTTCAATGTAAACTACACTTCTAGAAAAGTGAAACATGAAGGATTGAAACCATTTGAACACACACTTCTGAGGTGTCTACACAAAGACACCAAACGCTGAAGTGTTGGAGCAAGTACCTTCAAGTCCACAAAGACATGATAGAGCAGTCCAACACTGGGTGTCTAAAGTGTTGCTTTGAACTGCTTTGTTGTCCTCCATGAAGTCTTCCATTCAAACAGGACTAAAATCCCTTCATCATTTCCATTCATCATAAAAGTTCAATCAGTCAAATGGATGTACACCATTTGCTTTCGTAAATATTGTCATTGTTGCCAGATGTCTTTGAAAAGCAAGCAGCATTATTTGAATGAATCTTTTCACACTTGACATTGTTAACCCTGTGAGATTCAAACCCTGGGTTATCATGTACACTTAATCCTTGTTTAGTCATTAATCCTGGGCAGACAGGTTTCACACTGTACATTTGTGATCCCAGTTGATTAATGTTAATGTTCTTTTGACACCACAATTCTGGGTTGACTATCTACTAATACCAGTTTTATGACATGGTGTAAGATTTGTGCACTATATAAATAAAACATATATTTTTGTAGTTTAAATGTTTTTATAATGAAAGTTTACAACTTGCAGAAAATTCAGAAGAAAAAAACACTTCATACTAACTACATGGTATAAAGTATTTGTAAAGCATTGGTTTATAGTTAATTTATCATTTATACAGTATTTTTACATTTAATACATTAAAAGGCTATGTACTGTACAGTAGTAGCGTGTTATTCATTTATATATATTGCTACACAATTCATTTAGGTTTTATAACTTCATTTATTTAAGATTTTGCTAAACAATTAATTTAAGATTTCGCTACAACAATTAAATTAGGTTTTTGCTACACAATTAATTTAGGTTTTCGCTACACAATTAATTTAGGTTTTCGCTACACAATTAATTTAGGTTTTCGCTACACAATTAATTTAGGTTTTTGCTACACAATTAATTTATGTTTTCGCTACACAATTAATTTAGGTTTTTGCTACACAATTAATTTATGTTTTTCTCTACACAATTAATTTAGGTTTTCTCTACACAATTAATTTAGGTTTTCACTACACAATTTAGGTTTTCTCTAAAAAATTAATTTAGGTTTTCGCTACAACAATTAAATTAGGTTTTTGCTACACAATTAATTTAGGTTTTCACTACACAATTAATTTAGGTTTTCGCTACACAATTAATTTAGGTTTTTGCTACACAATTAATTTAGGTTTTCGCTACACAATTAATTTAGGTTTTCACTACACAATTAATTTAGGTTTTCACTACACAATTAATTTAGGTTTTTACAACACAACGTTTCTGAGTAGAACATAAGTTTTAATTTCATATCAAAGAATCTCATTATTATTGTGTGGAACCAATTTCCACAATTGAAATAATTGAAATAATTTTTTTTCCAGTGTTCCATCAAAATTATGGATGATCGTTGGAACTTATTGTAGCGCAACGTCTAAAAGTGTCTAAAAAATGTGGCGCTCCTACACAAGATGCTGAAAAACAGCATAACGGTCAAAGATTTTCATCTAGTGCAAGTTCCCGTAGGGAAACAATTGAAAAACAGCGTGGATGACGGATGCAATAACGTGTTTGGAGTGAACGACCCCAAACTGAAACCTCGCATGAGCCACTTAAAAGGTCAAACGGGCCAGATAAAAAACAAAGAAATATCCTTTTAACAACACGGTTGCATCAACTTCTACATGCGAGAGCAGCAGAATCCCTTACAATCCTTAAGCATGGACTTTTAAACAGGTTTTGACTTGTTTATTTGAATGAGGTAGTATTTCTGAGTGAAACAGGATATTCAACAAGACAAATATGTTGGGCAGAACTTCATTTTATCCATGAGGAATTGATTGGATGGTGAAACACGGGCTTTATTTGACAGGTGTTTGGAGGGTAGAAGTGACTTCCCCTCCCCTCCCCCTTCTTTTATAACCTGCATTGATGAATTGTGCACAATAAGCCCAGGAATGCATATAAAGGAATAGTAAATAATGTCATGTTGACTTTGATAATACTGGCTTCACTATTGCACCATGTTCACCCTCATTTGTGTTGTTCGGCAGTCGTCAGTCTTCCGGCATCAAATTCCTGTCCACATTTAAAAACAACAGTGTTTTACTCACTATCATCTTTGATCATGTGATCACCTGCAGATGTCTGCATTGTTATACCCACCTGTGCAGACGTGTCCGGGTCACTGGAGCCATCTAATTTATCACTGGAGTCTAGAAGCCTGATGTCTTTGGCTAAAATAACAAAGCAAAGAGAAAACTTGTACAGCCTGAACACATTTCTAGGACCATAATTCTTATATTCTGAACATCTCAGTGTGGTCAGATGTGATCTATAAAACAATATGAAACACTTCATGACTAAAGTAGGTCATTCATTCAGTTTGTCTAAACATAGTACAGAGTTACCAAACACATAGTCCCTCATTTTGCACGATCGGAATCATTTTATTAGTCCTTTTGAAATAAAGCAGGAAAACAATGCATTTCCATGCATCAAAGCAATGCCATAATGGCCCACATGAGAGAGAGAGAGAGAGAGAGAGAGAGAGATTTAATGAAGCATACGATGAAGTCTATCATGAAAAATAGTGTCTTGTCATTCTATAAAATGAATAGATTGTTAGATTGCCAGTCTCTGAAACTGAACATATCCTATGCATCCTTCACATATTTTGGACTTTCATTCAATATATTTCATTAGTCATATTTTGATTGTTTGATTCAGCAATTCTATTATGTCATCATATGCACCCTGACATAGGTCACGTGACAGCGGTTTTTCGATTAGGTTTTATTAACCCTCTGAGCAGGGTTGGACTGGGATTTTACTTAGCAACTGGTCCAACCTTTAGCTCATCACGGCCCATTCGGCCCGTTTCGCGGCCGACCCACCGGCCCCAATGGCCCGTCCGCCCCTGATCAGCCTCAAAGCGCGTTGGCCCACCGGGAAAATGCCCGGTATGCCAGATTACCAGTCCAGCCCTGCCTCTGAGTCTGTTCAATAAAGGTCTACAACGTGGCTGTTTGCGGTCATTTTTGACCAGGTGTAACTTTATTTATTTTTATAAAATTAATTAATAAATTTATTTATTTATTTATTTTTTAAAGACATGATAAACTTCTTCTTCCCTTAAGTAATAACAATAAAATGATGCTCATCGTTTGTAATGTTATGCTTGTTAGATCTTATTTATATGTCCATTTCTAATTAACACCATTAATTTGGCATATGCAAATAAGCACATTTACGTTAACTTCACGTCAGTAAAAACCTGCACATCTACAGGTTGAAGCATGAAGAAGATATACGAATGAGTCATGCATTGGGGGCAGAAAAACATACCAATTACATGACATGAAAATAATGTCATTACAATAATGACCAGTAGGTGGCAGCAGAGTCTGTGTGGCCTGTTTGCCTATTATAACTATATTTTTTATTTTCTAATTTTAGATGAGACTATCACAAGTTATGCATTTATATATAATATCAAAATTCAGTAACTCAATGATATACTTTATATTGTTTGTTTCCATAAAAAAGATGCTATAAATGCAAGTTAAGGGTGATCAGATGACATTGACAACATATCGGGATGTTTTGCACAAACTTATAAGAGTCAAATACTTAATTTAAAGGCCTTTTCACAACAAGTCTTTTAATGGGAACGATGGATTCGATGGTGCTATTCGTACAGAGTCCGACAAATCATCCACAGGCAATCCGAAGGGTTTTTATGCATTATTTAATAGATATATCACTGTATCTGTTACATTATTATGACATTTAAATAGCAGCGAGGTTCAGCAAAATAACACGAGTTAAAATATCACACAAAAAGATTAATAGACGAACGGATCACAGAACATATATACACATATACAATATAACAAAGTTTTGCAATAATTTCAACAAAGAAAAGATTGTGAGACCGTGTTTTCTTTTATATAATTTTTTATATTATGCATCCTATGTTATACTATAACCTACTGTTATTCTTAATGTACATTATTCCTTGTGTATTTACATCATTGCACATTGTGATATATTATTCAGGCATTAATCCAGACTTAATCCATATGTCTAACATCTGAGGCACGGGCAGGAGACTGGTGTAAATGTTTTGATCAGCAACAGCGCCACCTACTGTATAGGAGTGAAATAGTTTTTCGTTAATTTTTTTTATGGACTCGGTGTGAATTTAGGCCTTTCGTCGGAGGTTCGTCTCGCAAAATATGAATGATTTTGGTGTGAACGGGCCTTAAGGTTATTATTTCAAAAATCAAGGTCAATTTAGTGTTGTCGCTCTGTTGCGTTGGAAAAATTGAACAGAAATAGAGTGTGCGCAGGAGATACGGTACAGAAACCAGGAGCACCTGTAGGATTTTTGGACCCCATGACAACTTTTCGATCTGGGCCCACTATCACATCACAACCTGTGAATATTTATATATATATATATATATAATTCTAAAATTACATTTCAACTACTAAAGTAAAGCCGTAATTGCATTTTCATTGGTAGAATTTCACAATGATCTGTCATTTACTCCTATTTCAAACTCAATATCTGATATCTAAAATTAATTTAGTACTTGTTGGAATTCCAAATACACATATTAGCATATAAGTACTTCTTACTAGTAAAATTAATTTTATTCTATCATTAATTCTATCATTAATTACATTGATACTAGTACAAATATCCATTCCTGATCTAAAAAAGAAATGACAAATAGTGAAATCTGAAAATGTATTTCAACATGTTAGATTAGAAATAAGTAATTAAAGATATCTCAAAAGCAGCGGCATTTAGCTATTAGCGGTGTTAGCATCCGCTTAGGGCCCCTGAGCAACCAGGAGTCCCACAAAGCAAGGTCATTTTATTTATTTTTATTTTTATATTTGTATTAATTGTATATAGTTATAAAATATTATTTGTAGTCATTTATTGTTAATTCGTATAGTTATTTATTGGTAATTTATCATAATTTTTTCAGTTCTTTCTTTGTAAATTAAAAGAAAATATTTAATTCTGTTTAATATATACCAATTTTAAGTTAATATATAAAATTTTCCCCCATATGCACAAATAAATGGCCCTGTTAAAAACCAAATTACAGATATCTAAAAGGAGCATTTTTACTATTTGCAATTCAATTGTTGATATCAGGAATGTGCGTTTGCACTATTTAATGACAATATAATTATTTATATAAAAATATATCATTTTTACTATTAAGAGTGCATTGCTGATATGTTAAATTGGAATTTCTTCACTTCTACCCTTAATTTACCACATAATGGATAGGGAGATTTTTTTATTTTTACATATTTACATATGTGCACATTATTAGTTAAATGACCTTGTAAGTTGGTTTTGCACGAATAACGTTTACGCTTAAAACATTAATGTTTCTGTATACATCAGTCGGGCATATGAGGTTTCATTTAAAAGTTTAGAATCTGAACTTTTCAGAGATAACATCACTTCTGCATTTATGTTACTTAAAATAACAAAGTAAAGCCTCAAAACATTCGCGGTGAAAATTAGCGCCCCCTAGTGGTAACGGGGTAGAAATATTTAAATAAAAATAAAAATCCTTCATATAGCACTTAAATGGACAAGTCATATATCAAATAAAAGCTCTCAATCTCAGGAACATGATTGTGTAGTTTATTTTGTTGCCCTAAAAAGGATCAAATGTGTTTTTGTGCCACCTACATTTCAGATCTGTATATTGTGATGGAATGAGATACAGAAGAAAATATTTGTTCTAGTGCTTTCTGCCATCTAGTGGCATGAAATGAGACTTTTCAAAGTGAGTTAGAGTGAAAAGAACCAGAATCACATGTTTACAAATTTAGGACAATTAATTTTTTTTCCAGGAAAAAAAAAAAAATCTCTTTATCATAACATTTTAAACAAATACTTTTACATATATTTAATTTTTTTATTTAGAGGGTTCTGTGAAAAATTAGACCAATATTTTGCAATTTGTCCAAAGTATGTGTGAATAATGAGCTTTTGAATTTGAGTGTGAAAATTTGCCGATGGCAGCCCAAAATGCACCAGAGTTTGAGGGTTTAACAGAAGATATAACATGAAACTACAGTTGGATGCTCAAAAATCAGATTGCGCCGATGTGTTATGAAAAGTTCATTTTGGTGTAAACGTTTTATATGTAACTTTTTATAAACTATATTTGATATCTATGCTAACTGACTGTTGAAAAACCCAACCCAAAGGTTGCAGAGGACACAAAGCTGCTCAAAAAGCTTTGAGAACAAAGTTCATCAGCTCCTCCCTTTGAATATCTCTGACTGTCTTCAAGCTGCCGCCTCCTTTCACAGCTCATTGTCATGAAAACTAGAATATACTACAGTGACAAAGTGCAGCATTCTCCTCCAGTGCGTTCCCTCACATGCAACACATCAGTGCATATATATGAGCCCTTAAAATGAACTTACACAGACGGAAATCTGTGCATTAGGCCTTTAAATGTAGTGTCTGTGTGTCTTTTTAGTTGCACTGTTGCCAGACTGGCAGGGGGAGGAGCTTGTGAATAGGGGAGGGGAAGTACAGTGTCACACAAACCCTTGATAGCGTACAGTGGAGAGATTGCAGTCTTTAGGGCACAAATTCTCATCATAAGCTCTATTTGGGATGTAAGCAGCTCTCTGAGATGTAGAGCAGCAGGTGTGTGTGTGTGTGTGTGTGTGTGTGTGTGTGTGTGTGTGTGTGTGTGTGTGTGTGTGAGAGAGAGAGAGATGCACACACTTAAACACACCGCTGCATTTTTTTCTGCCAGACAAACACGTGTCATACTTCTGACATGACTGACTGCAGATGCCCCTCACCCCACTGTACTAGAGGTCACATGACTCTCTGTTCTTTGTCATGGGGTCAGTCAGTCCTCACTTTTACTGTATGTCATCTAAATGATGTGCACTGTAAATCTGTGCTATTAAAATAAGTCATGTTTATTTGTGTAGCGCACAGCACACGTCATTACAAAGCAGCTGTACAGAAAATGAAACTGTAATTGTGCATATCAAAATAAAATAAATAAGTTCATAGTATTTGTATTTAGACCCTCAGTGAGCAAACCAAAGGTGAACATTTATGATACTTTCATTTTATTTTTTTGCATTTTTTTTTTAACAGGCATTGTCACTTTGAACAGTCGCTGAAGTGTCTTAAAGATGTAAAAAATATATATATATTTGTTTCACTGAATAAATAAAAACATGCGTGTTTGAAATGAAATGAGAATGAGGTCGTGTCAATAATGACAGAATTTGCATTTCATTGTGTTTGGCATTTCTCTAATTTAATGCAATTTACAAATTCTATTATCGGCATATACATTTGAGTTCAAAAAGTTGAATTGAAAAATTAACATGTCGTGCATTTGCTTTAATAACAGCATGCACATGATTTAAGTCCCTTTTTACTATAAATTCTCCTCTTTGCCCAGTAGTTGGCGATATGCACAAAGAATGTGAAAATCCATAAACAAAATACCTATCATATCTCTTCAGAAGACATGGATTAAACCACTGGAATCGTGTAAATTACTTTTATGCTGCATTTATGTGCTTTTTAGAGCTTCAAAGTTCTGGTCACCATTCACTTGTATTGTATGGATCTACAGAGCTGAGATATTCTTCAAAAAATCTTCATTTGTGTTCAGCAGAAGAAAGAAAGTCACACATCTGGGATGAGGAGAAAATGTACATTTTAGGGTGAACTATCCCTTTAATTAGAGGTTTAAATGAATGGGTTTGTCAATGTGCCCCCACTGTATATAATGTATAAAAAAAAAAATATTTTATATATATATATATATATATATATATATATATATATATATATATATATATATATATATATATAAATAATTTAATTTAATTTATTTTATTATTTTTTTTCGAAATTATAAATGGATTTTATAATTAGTTTTATTGATGTTCAATAACATTATTGGCTGCGCTGATATATCAGTACTTACGGTGCTGAAAGGAATGTGACAGTAATGTAGGGCTGTAATGATGTCAACTTGTTATTTACTTTCCAACTGTGAATGACTGTGCAGGGTGAAAGGAGAATTAATCAGCCACATTGTGACCACACAGGCGCAAAAAACGCCAGTGGAGGAGGGGAGTCGCGTCTGCTAGCTGCATCAGAACAACTAGTTGCTGCTTGTTATCAACAGATAATCTTACTCAAAAATAAAGTGAAAAGCATTATGAAGTAAATATACTGTGTCATGTTGAAACTCACAGCAAAGTTTGTGTGGCTATTGTAAGTTAATATAGCTTCAGTTTCTTTATAATTATAAGTTATTCATATTTTATTTATGATGTTTAATATCAAATATATCCTCTGGTTTGTCATATATCTTCTGCTGGTAAGTGTTTAACACCGGGTGACTGTGGATGTGCTCCGCCTTGTAGATTTTATGATGTTGAATAAGAAGGTTTAAGGTCAGATGCTCATTTTCCCATTGTGGGTCACATAATGCAACACCCTCCCTCCTCCCCCCTCTCTGGCTGTGTCTCAAAGCCTAGTGAGCTGCCTACCTAGACAGCACTTTTGGTCATATGATGAGTGTTCTTGAGAAGTGGTGAGAAGTGTTGAATTTGATGCCCTTGTGTTCCTTGTGTACGTGTTCGATGTTCTCAATAAAAAAAAGCATTTTTGTGCAAATGCTGCAAGTCTGATTTTTGCCGTATTCTCTGATGTTGCTGTTTTTTTGTTTTTTGTTTTTTTTAAACCTTTTTTGTTTTTCCTATATTTATTGCGTACATGTTTAATGTGTGTTTCCGTAATAAATAAATAAAAAATAGTTTGTGTAACTTTGACCTACAACATTTCTCAACGTTGCTTTTTCTCAATTAAATAAAAATATAAAATAATAAATCAAACGTTTGCATAAGATAGTTGCTAATGCTACAAAGCTTAAAAAGCGGTCTGATTTTTGCCGCATTCTCAGACGTCGCTGATTTAAACCTTTTTTGTTACCACTATATTCCTTGCGTACATGCTTAATGTGTTTTTACGTAATAAATAAATAAACAAATTTAAAAAAATGGCGCAACAGGTGCAAATGCTACAACGCTCAAAAAACGGTCTTATTTTTGCCGCATTCTCTATTGTCACTGTTTTTTTTTTAACCTTTTTTGATACCCCTATATTCCTTTTTAATATAATGTGTGTTTTATATAACTGTGTTTAATGTGTGTTTACGAAATAAATAAATTAATAAAAATTTGCGGAACTTTGAGCTACAACATTTAAAAAAGGGTCCGATTTTTGGAGCACTTTCAGACGGCACTGTTTTAAATATTTATTGTTGCCCCTATATTCCCTGAGTACCTGATCAATGTGCTTTTTCGCAATAAAAATTAAATAAATGAAAAATAATAAATAGCATTTTTTTTTTTTGCATAAGAAATGCTGCAAAGCTTAAAAAGCAGTTTGATTTGTGCCGTGTTCTCAGACGTCGCTGATTTTAACTTTTTTTGATACCCATATATTCCTTCCGTACATGTTTAATGTGTTTTTCTGTAATCAATAAATAAATAAATGCTATTTTGCGTAACTTAGCTGCAAATGACGCATTGTCTCAATGTCTTATATTTCGTCGCTGTTTTTAAACCTTTTTTGATAACTCTATATTTCCTGTTTGTTTTCAATTTTTTTTTTCTTCAATAAATAAAATGCATTTTTTTTTGTACAATTGACGCAAACGCTACAATTATCAAAAAGCGATCGGACGCTGTCCGTAATTTACGCGCGCACTCAGGCGTCGCAGTGATGCTGACTATAAAGGGAGCTCACTAGTTTTTGAAACACAGCCCGTCTCGCTCTCGCTTGCACCGCTGATTACCGACGCTGTGTTCTGTGAGGAAAAACACACAGGAAACAACCGGTATGATACATATTTAAGCGTCAGTTTTGGCAGACGAAACAGCGATTATTGTTTCACATCGATTCCGGATCACTGCTCTTATTCCACTGGAGCATGGCAGTGAAGTCGCAGCTCTCACAGTGAAGTTACAGGCTATTCTCCTAGTGGAAGCAACTTGAGTTGTGAAGGTAAGAAGAACTGCATCTGTTTCCCCAAATGCATCTAATGCATTTAAAGTCTTATTTTTATGGTGACATGCATGTGCTGATTTCTGCTTGATTTAACAAGGAAACATGTGATGCTACAGTAGCACATGTGTCCAGGATGTATGGAGGAGGGGAGGGATCATCAACACTTCACTAGCTAGTGCTCGATTGTTTATATTTTGAATGCACATTCACTCTCAACATAAATTAATGTGCATAAAGTTACAATTTAACCTCTTTTATTAAAGGCAGAATGTGTACAAAATGTTGAATAGTGTCCCACGTGTACAGTACACATTATTATGATTATGATTTAATCAATACATATGTATTTAATCAATACATCAATACAATATATGTGTATATATATATTTACGTCATCCCTGTGTGTTAGAGAGAAAAAAAACGTTCAAAAAGGTCAATTTTATTTAGCATAGAAACACACGAGAACTTTAAAGTATACATATGTACAGTATTGGATGGTAAGCCCCTCCCCCATGATCACTTGTTGACAAACTAGCTGCTAATCTGATCTTTTATACATTAATCATAAAAGTTCACGGAGAGTAGTTTTGTCTGGTTGCAACTTTCATGAAATTGCTGTCATTATTTACTCACCCTGTTGTCGTCTCAAACCACCACGGTCAAGCTCTAAAAAGACAACAATAACAACAACAACAACAACAACAAACACCATAAAAGTAGTTTGAAGGAACAGTTTGAAATTTAAGCTCTTAAATCTATTTACGTTCACGTTCTGATTGAAATAAAGCGCTGGAAGTTTCCGCACATGTCGTACACTAATGCGACACTACAGTTTGAGTCTGTGAGATGAAAATACGATTTTTGAGCAGCAGCGGAGGAAAAGATTTTCAGTGACGTTTCGGTCATTTTTGACCGGGAAGCAATAAATAAATACATTTTATAGACAATGTAGTTTTTAGTACAGGAACCAAACTTTGCGTCTTTATCAGGACTTTTACCAAATTAAAATGTAAATATTTAATCAAATTAATTACATGGTATGCCGATTAATAAATTGAATGAAGTGCAATTAATTACATGCATAAATATATAAGAATAAGAAAGCAATAATAGCAATAATTCAATATATAATGATTCATTGGCTTACAATTCACAGCAGAATTTCCCTCCATCAAGCTGTTTTTGAACACAAGAATGTGTTTTCATCTTGTGTTGTCCGCTGTCTGTAAGTGTGGTTTGTTCTCTGTATGAGCTGCTCGTTGCCTATACAGCGAGTTTCACTTACTGCCCCCTGGAGAAAACAGGTGGTACTACAAGCTTGAATTGCTCAGATGGAAGGAATATTCCTTATTATATAAATTTTTTGAATGCATTTTTTTTAATATAATTAATCGCGCTGAATTAATGCATTGAATCGAAAGCCCTAAAATATATATATATTTTACATTACATTGTTTAGGAGATGTAACCATTTAAAACAAATTGCGTTCGCGGGTCAATTTTGACTGGTGCATCAACTGTGGCTTTACACATGATATTATACAGATTTCTATGTACATCTATGAATGCGATATTTATTTAAAAAATAATTTATTTACTTTTAGCCTCTTTCCCATGCTTTCACACACACTTTTTGAATGTACACACACACACACACACACACACACACAAGACAAATATAACAGATGAAATGAACTACTGCCTAAAGCTGGTGTGGCAAGAGAAAAAATTCAAGCATGCGGTTTAAGTAGGGCTTAAAGGAGGAAAATATTTTACATAGAAAACAAGTATTATTGTTGTATAGTTGTGATGCACAGTTGATTTTAGTTTGCTTTTGATTACTATTTGAGCAGCTATTGGTTAAAGGTTCAAATCAACTTACTAGTAATTCAAACATGCTGGTTCTCCGATACGCCATAGCTTGGTCCTCAGCCACTCCTCCACCCTCTAACGGGCGACAGCCGCGCCTCCCCGGGTGGATCGGAGGCAGTCCTCCAGCCCCTGGCAGACGGAATGCCAGCCCCCCCCCCCCCCCCCCCCCCCCCCCCGCATTCTCAGGGAACAGAAGGTCTCCCACCACCCCTGGCAGCGGTTCTCCCGCTCCAGGTGGTCAGCAGCGAGCCCCTCCCCGCTTGCGGTCGGCGGTCTCCAAACCTTCCGCGTTTCATTGGCTGGTATTGGACTCCTCCGCGGTCGGTTAGTAGCCCCGTCTCCCCTCGCAGGCGGCCGTCCCTCCGCTTCAACGCGGCTGCTCCGTTGGGGAGGATGGTAGTGGTGAGAACTCTACTGTGCCGTATCCCTCCTTCCCGGGTTTTCAGCACCAGTGTGAAGGAGATTAAGGGAAAGGAGGCGGCGAGAACCGGCTTGACAATCTAAATAATAGTTTTAACATAAAACTGAACAAAAAGTCACAAACACACATGACGGACAGCTGCCCGTAAAACGATCTCTCTCTGTCGCATCACCGTCCGCAGTCGGCCTTTATCCCTCTCCGAGGCTTGTTTAGCCTGATAAGGGACCGGGTGTGTGTTTCACTATTCATGCACCGGGCCTTGAATAATTAAAGAGCTTGCATGGTTTTACTGTTTGGAAATGTATTTATTCTGATTTTATGGTTGATTTTGTCAGATTTTGTTATTCAACTAAAGTTCCAAACAGTCTTAACTTTATTTCAGGTGTCATTATGTTCTATAGCTTGTGAAGTAAACGATTTGCATTTCAGGAATATTCTGCAGAAGCAGATTGAAGTCTCCTTCATCTTTAGCGCTCACATCCTCTCCCACGCCACATGTTTTCATGAAGGACGTTATAAATGGCTTTAGATTTGCAGAGTTGTAATTTAATGGCTAATCGGATAGAAGAGAGAGAGAGTCCTTCAGCTTTCTCTCTGCGGAAAAAACAAATCCTTCTGAAACAATCATGCCAACATGGCCTAGTTTTCAAACACACACAAGCAGACTATAGTGTCTCTAAAACCTCCTTATGGGTTATTTAACACTTCACTTTTGAGGGGTTTCTGTGTATCTCAGCGAGTATTGACTATCACACCTGGAGTCACGAGTTTGAATCCAGGGCGTGCTGAGTGACACCAGCCAGGTCTCCTTAGCAACCAAATTGGCCCGGTTGCTAGGGTTAGGGTTAGAAACACACCGGGGACTCTTATTTTGAAATGGTGCAATGATTGATTGCGAGTGCTTGTTTGTGTGCATGTGTAAGTGCGTGTGTAAGTCCGACATGCGTCGGTGACTCTTATTTTGAAATGACCGTGTACAATGAAAAACATCCTAAAATCTGTTTATTGCACAACCAAAATCTCAATAATAATTTGATGCATTACGATGGACTTTCAACTTAAAACAAGTCTGACATTCACCAGGGACTCTTATTTTGTAATAACTGAGTCTTGTTTATATGTATATATTCTCCAAATGAGCAGATTATGTGTGTATATTCCCATGATGAGCAGATTATGTGTATATATTCTCCAAATGAGCAGATTATGTGTGTATTCCCATGATGGGCAGATTATGTGTATATATTCCCATGATGGGCAGATTATGTGTATATATTCCCATGATGAGCAGATTATGTGTGTATATTCCCATGATGAGCAGATTATGTGTATATATTCCCATGATGAGCAGATTATGTGTGTATATTCCCATGATGAGCAGATTATGTGTATATATTCCCATGATGGGCAGTTTATGTGTATATATTCCCATGATGGGCAGATTATGTGTGTATATTCCCATGATGAGCAGATTATGTGTATATATTCCCATGATGGGCAGTTTATGTGTGTATATTCCCATGATGGGCAGATTATGTGTATATATTCCCATGATGGGCAGTTTATGTGTGTATATTCCCATGATGGGCAGATTATGTGTATATATTCCTCAGATGACGATAACAAAATGCGACTATCGGCACAGATTAATCGTAAAATCGATATATTGGTCTTCCTCTAATCCATCAATTGTGTCATGACTCGCATTTTACGGGAGAGTTAAGAAATAGTTATTTTATTTTAAAAGTATGTGTTTTTAAAAATAATGCCAAAGGAGTTATGCTTTTTTTTTTTTATTAGTTTTTTTTATTTATTTGTTATTACTCTTCTTCAAATATTCTTGAAGGCTGTGTGTTACAGTGATTTTAAGCACACTGATGGGTGTTGCATGGCTGGTGCAAAGTGGATTTAATCATCGTAAAATTACATTTCCATTTAAATGCTTTCGATATCAGCCTGGTGTTTGTGAGAATTGATCTTCCTTTTAAAACGTTTATTTATCGTTTCACTGGCGTACCATGTTGATATCTGTGTTTTCTGTAGATTGGAGCCGTTCTTCAGCTCCCGTGTTTCTCGTCCACGGAGGTGTGAGCTAAGATGAGCATAACCAGTGATGAGGTCAACTTCCTGGTGTACAGATATCTACATGAGTCAGGTAAACACCACGACTATTGATGGGACTTATATCATCTTTGGGAATATTAATAACTCCTGACAACATCTGGACTTGACCCTGTTTACACCTGGTATTATGAAAGATCACAGCAGCATGGCACTGCCCCCATGAACTCCATCATCATCATCATCATCATCATCATCACTTCAGACCTCAAGGACATTATAGCTATTTTTGCATATTGTATAACCAAATCATTTGTTGTATAACTTTATTATTGTTATTATTATAGAGTAATCAAAACACATACTTGGGAACAGATAATATTCCCCTATTATTTATTTGATACTTGGTCGTAGTCTCTCTGAAAATAAGGTACTGACACCTGGAAAGTGTAAAATTATGATTTTAAGAGTGAAGTACTTTATAGTGGCTTGTTTTTGCACTTTGGATAGATGGGGGGCCTTGGAGACTCCAAAATGACCAAAATATCCCTCTTGGCCTCCCTTCAGTTCTATTAGAATATCTCTTCAATCCTAAATGATTTTTTCCCCATTATTTGCATCTCTTCAATCCATTATTTGCTGACACTTAGTGGATACAAACGCAAATGGCAGCAGTTTCAGGTCCTGAGTTATTCATATTCAGACTTGTGTATTTTTATGTGTTTATTGTGACAGTGTGAACATATAAAATACTCTTTATTCACGACTATCATTACTTAGAGTCTGTGATTATCTTTCAAACGAGTCCACACACAAGATAATCAGATGTATTGATCATTAGATAATCCACATGAAGCACAATGTTACATATGACCACCAGGAGATGGCGCCAAATACATGACACACACTCAATGATGACTCAAATGACACAGAATGAAACCCATTCTGTGAAATCTCATGACTAAAATCATGTCTGCATGCTCTGCAAACCTTTAGGTATGCCACTGAAACAGATAAAGTAATGGTTTACCCAAAGAGAACATTTACATTTTTTTTTAACAATTATATTGCTTATGAAAACTTGGAATGTATGTTTCTATGTGTGGGTGCAAATGCTTATTTTTAGGGCCCGAGCACCGATAGTGCGAGGACCCTATTGTTGTTCTAGGCGTTTTATTATTCTTTTCCCAAATTAATAGAATTTTTGAGGGCCTAAACATACTCGAAAACTCATGAAACTTTGCATATGCATCAGAAGTGGCAAAAATGTACATCTGATATGGGTTTCATAATTAGGTGTGGCAAAATGGCTCAATAGCGCCACCTAAAAACTTTCAAGGATTTGCACTTTATGCTAAGTTTGCCTACACATACGAAAATTGGTAGGCACATGTAACATGTGAACATGTACAAAAAAGTCTCTTAGAGCCACATCCTAAACTCAACAGGAAGTTGAGTTAATTTTTCTCTTCAATTTTTGCTCAGTTTTTGCCATTTCCAGGCCTCGTAGTTTAATCAACTCCTAGAGATTAAATCAGATCAACATCATATTTGGTTAGTCTAATCTAAAGGCCTTGGCGATGCTAAATTGCGAAGCTTTTGAGTTTTCTTTGAACTGCGTGTCCATGGTGGCCTGGCAAACTCGATGTCATGGAAACATATTAAAGGAGCTTCATGTGTTCATGCTCGTCATCTGTGTTGATATCAAACACACTGAAGATCCGTGAAGCTCTCGTGATCGTGTAGCCGCTTTTTTATGTTTTCCGACCGGATGATGATTTCCTTTTAAAGCCGCTTGTAACCGGCAAACTTTAAACACAGTGTGTTTAAACAGTTTTAGCACAGCGGTTGATTGACAGGTGAGGGGCGGAGCTTCACTGCTGCCAGGACACATACAGGATGGATTAGTGTTTACACCTCAAATGTGATCTGGTCACATGCGTTTGTGGATTTTGTGATTGGATCACAAAATGTTTTAGACCCCATTTAGACCTGTATTCAGGTTCGGGATCACCACGAAACGCATCTTAATACCAGGTGGAAACAGGGCCATAGTCTTACATGTGCCAAACCTTAAATGGCATCAGTTCAGAGTTTGTCAGACTGTTAAGTCCAGATTTCAGACATTTAAATGAGCAGTTTTTAATGAATTAGCTAGTGACTTGTGATTGGACAGATGTAGATGTAAACACAGAAAAATCAGGCTGTCAGTCTATTAAAAGATGTATTAGAATGAATGTAATCAAATTAGTTGCATGATATGTTCAAATTAATCACAAAAAAAGTGCATGTATCAAGATTTGCTGAGAAAAGTCCCAGAATGAAGTTTCAAAGACATTCTGAAAATAAAATGGCCATTCATTTATTGGAAGCCAGTTGTCCTGGATTATTTGTTATTTTTTGATCACATTGATGCGTTGTGTGTTATAGGTTTCTCTCACTCTGCGTTCACGTTTGGCATTGAGAGTCACATCAGTCAGTCAAACATCAATGGCGCTCTGGTGCCCCCTGCTGCTCTCATCTCGATTCTACAGAAAGGACTGCAGTATGTGGAAGCAGAGATCAGCATTAATGAGGTCAGGGTTCATTTACCATTTAACTGAGTGTAGACGTGATTTAATTGACAGTCTTTGAAGCCTTTGGATTATCTGGATATGTGCACGAATGAACGGATCGAGTTGTTTTGTTTGCTTCAATTTTGCCTGTTGTGTATTTTAACATTGTGATTTATTGTTTCAGGATGGTACATTATTTGAACGTCATCCCATAGCGTCTCTGTCACTCATCGACGCTGTGATGCCAGACACGGTTCAAACCCGACAGCGGGCATTCAACGACAAACTCCCACAGAAGCAGCAAAACAACAGCACTATCTCAACCGTTCAGTCTCTCACCACAAAGAACGGTGAAGCGACGTTCAACAGAGACGGGAACGGCACTCATGCTCTTTGTAAGTCGTTCATGCCTATTCAAGCCTAATTTATACGATGGAAGAAGCCGGGGGTCTGGGTATCTCAGCGGGTATTGATGCTGACTATCACCCCTGGAGTCCAGGGCATGCTGAGTGACTCCAGCCAGGTCTCCTTAGCAATCAAATTGTCCCGGTTGCTAGGGAGGGTAGAGTCACATGGGGTAACCTCCTCGTGGTGGTGATTAGTGGTTCTCTCAATGGGGCGTGTGGTGAGTTGTGTGTGGATCGTGGAGAGTAGCATGAGTCTCCACATGCTGTGAGTCTCCGGTGTCATGCACAACGAGTCACGTGATCAGATGCGCCGATTGACGGTCTCAGAAGTGGCGGCAACTGAGACTTGTCCTCCGCCACCTGGATTGAGGCGAGTAACCACGCCACCACGAGGAAATAGTAAGTAGTGGGAATTGGGCGTTCCAAATTGGGGAGGAAAGGGGATAAAACAACGGTATCACCAAATGATAAGCATAAATTAGCCTGGGTAAGTTGACTCTGACATTGGTAAGAAGCATTGAAGAGCGTTTGTATTTCCTCCCCATCAGATCATCACGAGGAGTTGATGGAGGTGGACAGAGAGATCCAGATTCCTGCCAGCAAAGCCACAGTGTTGAGAGGTCACGAGTCCGAGGTCTTTATCTGTGCCTGGAACCCTGTCTGTGACCTCTTGGCCTCAGGGTGAGTCACTCTACAGATACTGACCTATCCAACTTATTTTGCAATGTGGAAGCAGGCGGCTGCATTTCCGGCAAGTGTGACTAGAGACGGTCATAAAATCTGCTTCTTTCTTCACCGAGATCGTGATGATACAGTGTTTCTTGTGTTCATGTAAACCTCCATTCATACAGTGTGTATCTGCATAACCTCCGATTTATTTCCAAAGGCAATGTTTCCTAAGCCATGCTGAATGCGAAATCCATGTGTCTGTTTACTATACACCGCTAAGAAACAGATAATGCTTTCTGACAAGCACGGAGAGAATAAAGACCCAAATTTACTTCATACCAATCGAAGAACGAATGGGTGTTGCATCATTTAGAACAAAATCTGGCCAAAAGTGAGGTGTTTTTGTGTTCGTTTCGGTTGTTTGGTACAGCTTGCCTGGGCAAACTTTTGGGAAAACTTCTAACCAGCTGCTAAACACCTTCTTACTGCCATTGGTCCATGTCATCGGTAGGTGTGACCTGGAGCTCCACCTATCTCGTGCCCGACAGCTAATTCTGTTAACCCTTGTGTGTCGGTTTAAAAAAGTTACTTAGAGGTCCTTCAAGGACAAAAATGTCCACATCAAAAAAGGCATTAATAATATTATATTACATTCAATTAGTTAAAATTTTAACCAACATCAGTCCTGATCATAACTACCAAATATTCATTCATTTTCTGAATTTTAACCCTTTAAATGCCAGTTTGTTTACATAATGCCACACACACACACACACACACACACACACACACATTTCTCAATACACACATACAGTGGATATAAAAAGTCTACACACCCCTGTTAAAATGCCAGGTTCTTGTGATGTAAAGAATGAGACAGATAAATCATGTCAGAACTTTTTCCACCTTTAATGTGACCTATAACGTGAACAATTCAATTGAAAAACAAACTGAAATCTTTGAGGGGGGGGAAAAAAAAAAAAAAAACTCACAATAACCTGGTTTCATAAGTGTGCACACCCTTAAAATAATACTTTGTTGAAGCACCTTTTGATTTGATTACAGCACTCAGTCTTTTTGGGTAGGAGTCTATTAGCATAGCACATCTTGACGTGGCAATATTTGCCCACTGTTCTTTGCAAAAGCGCTCCAAATCTGTCAGATTGTGAGGACATCTCCTGTGCACAGCCCTCTTCAGATCACCCCACAGATGATGGTCTGGGCTTTGGCTGGGCCATTCCAAAATGTTAATCTTCTTCTGGTGAAGCCATGCTTTTGTGGATTTGGATGTGTGCTTTGGGCCGTTGTCTTGCTGAAAGGTGGACTTCCTCTTCATCTTCATCTCTCTAACGGGCGCCTGAATGTTTTGTGCCAAAATTGCCTGGTATTTGGAACGGTTCATAATTCCCTCCACCCTGACTAAGGCCCTGGTTCCAGCTGAAGAAAAACAGCCCCAAAGCATGATGCTGCCACCACCATGCTTCACTGTGGGTATGGTGATCTTTGGGTGATGTGCAGTGTTGTTTTTACGCCAAACATACCTTTTGGAATTATGGTCAAAAAGTTCAACCTTGGTTTCATCAGACCATAACACATTTTCCCACGTGCTTTTGGGAGACTTGATATTTGTTTTTGCAAACTTCAGCCGGGCTTGGATGTTGTTCTTTGTAAGAAAAGGCTTCCGTCTTGCCACCCTACCCCATAGCCCATTCATATGAAGAATACGGGAGATTGTTGTCACATGTAGCACACAGCCAGTACTTGCCAGAAATTCCTGCAGTTCCTTTAATGTTGCTGTAGTCCTCTTGGAAGCATCCCTGACCGGTTTTCTTCTCGTATTTTCATCAATTTTGGAGGAACGTCCAGTTCTTACATTTATCTATAAATATCCTTTAAATCAATAGTTTTATGTTTTTCCATAGTTTCTTTTATTTAATTATGCCGTTTGCAATGCTTCATGGGATTGTAGTTCATTCCCTCATTAAAGTTTTGTATATTTGTCTATTTTAATATACATTTTATCTTCAAATCAAAGTGTGTAATGTTGTGATTCACCTCAGAGCTGGTTGGTTTGGTTGATGAACTCTCATGAAGGGTTTGACGAAATCACTCTGGGGAAAAATACTTTCAGAACAAAGAGTGGGCGGGCACTTTTTTATTTTATTGTTTATTTTATTGATTGCTTCTAATTGAGTTTCATGTGGTCTTTATTTCTCCCATGATGTTGATTTTGTGTTTATTGTATTTTAATGTATTGTTTGCACTGCAGTTCTGGTGACTCAACAGTTCGTATATGGAACCTGAATGAGAACAGTAACAGCGGCTCGACTCAGCTGGTGCTGCGTCACTGTATTAGAGAGGGGGGGCAGGACGTGCCCAGTAACAAAGATGTCACCTCATTAGACTGGAACGTGAGTTTAAACATCATTAAACAGTCTACAGGAATATCAATGGACTGTACTACTTTGCAGAAGCGTCAATTATTTACATTATTATAATACTTTATTGTTATATCCATTTTGCAATGATTATACCATGGTTAAGGGTTAAGAACATCCCTTAATTGTGGTAAAATTACAGTAAAGAATGGCCTGTCATGGTCTATTGCACCGTTTGGCATCAACCTTCTCACGTTATATATCTATTTGGGTTTTTTTTTTTTGTCTGAAGAGTGACGGGACTCTCCTAGCAACCGGATCTTATGATGGATATGCAAGAATATGGACTAAAGATGGTACGTCAAGTCTTACTTACATGATACAGGAATTCCCTAGTGACTAATCAAACTCTACAAGTGTCATTTTAAACCAGTGTGTGTTTCTGGTTGTTAACAGGTAATCTGAGTAGTATACTGGGACAGCACAAAGGGCCCATATTTGCACTGAAGTGGAATAAGATAGGAAACAGTATTCTCAGCGCTGGAGTTGATAAGGTGGTTCTGTCTGTCCGTCCGTCTGTCTGTCTGTCTAAACTGACTTTCTTCAATCCATTTTTTGCTGTCTCGCTCTCTTGCAGACGACAATAATTTGGGATGCACACACAGGCGAAGCTAAGCAGCAGTTCCCTTTTCATTCTGGTGAGTTCGCAGAACTACTTGCATAAAAACTTTGCGTTGATTTCATCCTAAAAGTATGTGTGTGCACATTGTGTAGATGCACTGCAGTGTGAAAACTAGAAAACCTACGTGTGCATTTGTGACGTATGTTTGAGGGGCTTGAAAAGTCTCAAATATTTTTGTGAAATTTGATACTTATATTTATAAAAATCTTTTTTTGAACGGCATAACATCCTTAAAGGTATGTAAGCCGGATTCTGCCAAATGGAAGAAAACTATTTTTGGTAAGTCATAAATATGAGATAAAAAAGACAATTGTTAAATTCAGTCAAATTTGTGACAAAAACATTTCCTAATCTTGGGATGTTACAAATTCTGAGAGAACTTTAATTATGACAAGTTTATTATGAGGTCATAATTATATGATTAAAAAGTCAAAATTATCAAAGTCAAATAAATAAATATGAGATACTAAGAAAAAATTAAATTATGAGATTCTAAGTTAAAATTATGAGTCATAATTATTACATTTAACTCATTCATTTTAAGTTTTAATTATAACAGTTAAAAGTTAGTTAATTAATTAAAAGTTATAATTATGACAGTCATAATTATGAGATACTAAGTTATAATAATGAGAATCATAATTAATATATTCAAAGTCATAAATATTAAATTCAATGACATAATTATTCAATCATTGTTAAATAAAAATTCATTATTGTTAAATAAAAAGTCATAATTATTAAATAATAATTGTTAAATAAAGTCATAATTATTAAATCATAATTATTAAATTCAAATTCATAATTATTAAATTAAATGTCATGATTATTAAATTCAAAATCAAGATTATGAGATAAAAAGTGAAATTTATTAGACTGTAAACTAATAAGATTAAAAGTCATAGATTTGAAGTCATATTTATGACAATTTCATAATTATGTGAAATTCAAAATGATTCGATAAGTCATAATTAATGTAAAGTCATAGATACTGTAATTATAATTATTAAAGTTATAAACTGAGTCATAAGTGTTTCTTTAAAAAGGGGTAAAATGTTACACTTAAATTATTTCTGTAAAAGATTCTATAAAATGAGCTTTTTCTGTGTTTGATTAGATATTCTGGACAATGTCATCTTTTTATATCAAACATTGCATTTATAACATTCTTTAAGGGTAGTGTGAAAAAAGACACATTTGCCTAAGAAGCAGAATTGTACAAAATATTAGAACTTATTAGTTCTTTTTTGAATTGAAGTAACATCTAAACATTATAGATCAGACACGGGTGAAAATCTCTGATCTGATTGGATCAGTCCTCTGATGTCACAGGGATGTTATTATTGATTGGTTGTCTCGGCTCTTCTCCTCAGCTCCGGCTCTGGACGTGGACTGGCAGAATAACACCACGTTTGCATCCTGCAGTACGGACATGTGCATCCACGTGTGTCGCCTAGGAAGTGAGCGACCGCTCAAGACCTTCCAAGGGCACACAGTGAGCCGCGCACAACATGCTAATATGCTGTCTCTCCCTCATTCTGACCAGTTTTGCTGTACTCGGGTGTAAAATCGTAAATCAAAACAGCATTTGTTTCTTTCAGAATGAAGTGAACGCCATTAAATGGGACCCATCGGGAATGCTGCTAGCGTCCTGTTCCGATGACATGACGTTGAAGGTACACACACATATACACACACACGTTTGCAAAATACCTTTTATTATAGAAAGTTTGATATTGTGATTCTTCTGAGAATTTTTCTTGACATTTTTATGCGTTTACTTTGAAATAAATTATTGGTAGAAAACTTGTAACACCATGGTCAGGTTTGATTGCAGCATAATGACATAAACTGGTAAAACTGACACTTCAAATCCATTTAAAATGCTAAACTTTGACTAATAATAATTTGATCATTAATATATATACACCAATCATCAGCCACAACATTAAAACCAACTGCCTAAAATCGTGTAGGTCCCACTCGTGCTGCCAAAACAGCACTGCCCCGTCGAGTCATGGACTCCACGAGACTTCTGAAGGTGTCCTGTGACACCAAGACGTTAGCAAAAGATCCTTTAAGTCCTGTAATTTAAGAGGTGAGGGCTCCATGAATTGGATTGTGATCTGGGGAATTTGGAGGCCAGGGCAACACCTTGATCACTTCGTCATGTTCCTCAAACCATTCCTGAACAATGTGTGCAGTGTGACAGGGCGCATTATCCTGCTGAAAGAGGCCACTGCCATCAGGGAACACCATTGCCATGAAGGGGTGTACCTGGTCTGCAACCATGTTTAGGTAGTTGACACGTGTCAAAGTAACATCCACATGAATGCCAGGACCCAAGATGTCCCAGCAGGACATTGCCCAGAGCCTCACACTCCCTCTGCCGGCAGGCCTTCTTCCCATAGTGCATCCTGCTGCCATCACATCCCCAGATAAATGACACACAAAGCTGTCCACGTGATCTAAAAGAAAACATGATTCATCAGACCAGGCCACCTTCTTCCACTGCTCCATGGTCCAGATCTGACTCTCACGCGCCCATTGTAGGCGCATTCGGCGGTGGACAAGGGTCAGCGTGGGCACTCTGACTGGCCCCATACGCAGCGATGCACCGTGTGTTCAAACACCTTTCTATCATGGCCAGAGCTACATTTATCAGCAATTTGTGCTTGAGTAGCTCTTGTGTTTGATCGGACTAGACGGGTTAGCCGAGCTAGCTCCCCACGTGCATCACTGGTTCACCGGTTGTCCTTCGTTGGACCACTTTTGGTGGGAACTAAACACTGCATAACGAAAAAAAACCCCACAAGACCTGCCGTTTAAGAGATGATCTGACCCAGTCGTCTAGCCATCACAATTGGGCTCAGATCCTTACCCTTGCCCACCTTTCATATTTTCAATATACATATATACACTCACCTAAAGGATTATTAGGAACACCTGTTCAATTTGGCTGGTGGTGGTGGTGTAATGGTGTGGGGGATGTTTTCTTGGCACACTTTAGGCCCCTTAGTGCCAATTGGGCATCGTTTAAATGCCACGGCCTACCTGAGCATTGTTTCTGACCATGTCCATCCCTTTATGGCCACCATGTACCCATCCTCTGATGGCTACTTCCAGCAGGATAATGCACCATGTCACAAAGCTCGAATCATTTCAAATTGGTTTCTTGAACATGACAATGAGTTCACTGTACTAAAATGGCCCCCACAGTCACCAGATCTCAACCCAATAGAGCATCTTTGGGATGTGGTGGAACAGGAGCTTCGTGCCCTGGATGTGCATCCTGAAGTTCTGAAGGCGAAAGGGGGTCAAACACAGTATTAGTATGGTGTTCCTAATAATCCTTATTAATATATATATATTAATTAGCTTCTTTGTATTTGCATATTAATGCTAACATTTAGAAACGTACATGTAAAAAAGATCTAAATAGCATAATATCCCAAAAGAAGTGCATATATTTGTTGTTCTTACCTCAGGGAAGAAGAAATGGTATCGTCGTCATCATCATCATCATCATCATCATCTTCAAAAAAAAAAGGGTTACACATCTGGCCCGAAAATGACCACAAATACCGAAGGGAATATTTGTGTTTTTATTTGTAACACATTCACTCTTGCTGCAGATCTGGAGTATGAAGCAGGATTCATGTGTTCACAATCTTCAAGCTCACCACAAAGAGATCTACACCATCAAATGGAGCCCGACGGGTGTTGGCAGCAACAACCCCAACGCCAACACACTACTGGCCAGGTAACACCTTTAACCTGTACAAAACACTCGATTGAACAAGACCCATTAAAAGAGACCTTTATTTCCATGTATGCTGGACGCTTGATGACCGCTTTCCTTTTTAAAATGTCAGTTTTGTAAACCCATTGAAAGACACAAAGACAAATATTGTTTATATTTATCGACATGACTAATTTAGTGCATTTAAGGGCAATCCAACGGATCAAAAGGTCTTTAAGATCCCAAGAAACATCGATTCAGTCAAGTGTGTCCGAACGTTTGACTAGCTGTGTGACTGTTTTAATCTGTCATCGTTTGCTTGATTTTCTTCAGTGCCTCTTTTGACTCGACGGTGCGATTATGGGATGTTGAGAGGGGCGTTTGCGTCCACAGGCTCACCAAACACCAGGAGCCGGTTTACAGCGTCGCCTTCAGTCCTGATGGGAAGTTCTTGGCCAGCGGATCCTTTGATAAATGCGTGCACATCTGGGACACTGTGGTCAGTCGAGGGTCACACGCAAACACCGCTGATGTGTGTTGCTCACGAGTTCAAGCGTGTTCATGATTCATGAAATGGTTCTGTTTCAGAGCGGAGCTTTAGTGAACAGCTACAAGGGAACTGGAGGAATATTTGAAGTGTGCTGGAACGGTTTGGGAGATAAAGTTGGTGCAAGTGCGTCAGATGGATTGGTACGTTTATCTTGTAATCATTAGAAAAGTTTATGGATTATGGAGAAGATACTGCAATGTTTTATATCACTGTTGAAGTTACTTTGAAACTTTTGCTTGCCAAGCTTTAAGCATAATTTAAAGTAGCTTGACTGCAGTCTGGGTCCATTTTTGAAAAGGTTGTTGGTTACCACAGACAGATTCAGTGCTGTGAAAAAATATTTGCCCCCATCCTGATTTCTTCTGTTTTTGTGTTGATTTCGTACAAAATCTGACATAAAACAAAGGCGATCTGAGTAAACAGAAAATACAGTTTTTAAATAATAATGTTATTTATTGAAGCAAAAAAGTTAAAAAGTAAACGTTGGCTTAATGGTCTCTCCCAGTAGCACACTATGCCACACAAGGTCTAAAGAAATTCCAGAAATGATGAGGGGAAAAAGGTGATTTGAAAGTGTTTCAAAGCTATTTCAAAGGCTCTGGGACACCATAGAACCACAGTGAGAGCCATTATCTCCAAATGGGGTAAACTTGGCACAGTAGTGAACCGTCCCAGAAGTGGCCGCCCTTCCAAAATTCCTCCAAGAGCACAGTGACAACTCATCCAGGAAGTCTCAAAAAGCCAAGGACAACATCCAAGGAACTGCAGGCCTCTCTCGCATCACTAAAGGTCACTGTTCGTGAACTTGCATCAGAAAGACACTGGCCAAAAATGCCATCCATGGAAGAGTGGCAGAGACGTCCTGTCATCAGTCCGTGAGTTGAAGCTCAAGCGCAGCTGGATTATGCAGCAAGACAATGATCCAAAGCATAGGAGTCAGTCCACCTCTGAACGGCTCAAAAGAAGCTAAATGAAAGTTTTGGAGAGGCCTAGTCAAAGTCCTGACTTGAACCTGGTTGAGATGCTGTGGCAGGACCGTTAACGGCCAGTTCATGCTGGAAAACCCTCCAGTGTGTCTGAACTAAAGCAGTGCTGCAAAGAACAGTGGGCCAATATTCCCCCAGAGCGTTGTGAACGACTGATCTCCGGTTATCAGAAGCGTTTGGTTGCAGTTGTTGCTGGTAAAGGCGGCACAACCAGCTATAAAGTTTAAGGGGGCAGTTAGTTTTTCACATGGGTGATATAGGTGTTGGATAACTTTTTTTGCCTTAGTAAAAAAATATATATTTGAAAAACTGTATTTTGTGTTTACTCAGATTGCCTTTGTTTTATGTTATATCTCGTTTGAAGATCTAAAACAATTTTGTGTATGAAAAATACACAAAAATAGAAGAAATCAGGAAGGGGCAAATACTTTTTCACAGCACTGTATTGGCAATATTGAAGCCATTCAACTCTGATCAAGTAGAGGCACTTACTTGACCAGACACAGCACAGGTGTAACTCTTTTGCTTTAAGAATGTGTGTGTGTGTGTGTGTGTGTGTGTGTGTGTGTGTGTGTAACGTATTATTTTGTACTCTGAAACTTGTTGGGAAAAGTCCAATTATTTTTCTCTCCAACACTGTTATAAAGCACGAGTGCATTTATGCGGGTCATAATGGTGCATTTTCACTCTTAAAGCTCCTTGTTTTGTTTTTCCAGGTCTGTGTTGTTGATCTACGGAAATAAATCCTGATGAATCTGAAGGTGGATACAGGATTGTGCAGCTGAATGTCTTCTACATCTCTGCAGCTGTCGGTGGTCATCTGAACTCACATTTCATGCGTGCAGGCCGTTGAGACCTGCGACCTTACCAAGAAATACAATCCAAATGTTGAAAATAAACTTTGAGGAACACGGCTGCTCAAGCTGGCCAGAACATGGCGGCTTGTGCTGTTGACCAGCGCTGTAACGCAGTAAATGTTAGAGTTGGAAGACGTCTGGTCAGTGCGTTAGATGGACGGCGAGGAGGCTGAAGAGCCAAAAGCTGGAGATGTTTAAGTTCACGAGTTGTTTTAATTTTTTATCACATTTTTGTAGTCCAACGGTGTTCGACGCCAACATTGTTGGACAGCGCTGGTCGGGTTATTTTGGGCCAGTTTTCCAGTCACGTGCATGAAGCCTCATTGTAGAAAATGGGATTTGAAATGGGGAACAACATTTGGAAGTCCAAAAGCTTAATATGTGCCCTGTTAAACAGCCCATTATTTGAATCTCTCCTCGAAGGAGAATAGTAAATATTTCAAGAGCTTATAAACGATTTTTTTTTTACTTGAACGACAGACTTTTGAGTGTTTTCCATCTCAGCTGTGAATGAAGTCGTCGACAGCAGAGTACTTGGGGAAATTATTTTATTAAAATGTTAGAATGTATTAAATGTGTTCATGTTTCTTTACATAAAATCAGTTTTTTTCAGAAGCTTCAGATTTGTGCCTCAAACTCTGTGTCTTGTAAGTGGGAAAGGAACATTCCAGGCTGTGTTCGTCCTCAGGCTACGCCCACAGTATTCGTTTTTTTTTTGGAAGTGCAGCGGTTTCGTTACATTTACACCTCTCATTTCCTCCACCAAAAAATTAAGCATTTCGAAAAAGCTCTGTTACCGAAAACTTCGGAAAATGGTGACGATAGGAAACTGGAAACAGATTAGAGTGGATGTGCTAGCAGACGCCTTCATATTTATATGTGTCACGGCATGTCCTAACCTAGCCATTACCATGGAAGAGATGGTTCAGGTAAACTGGGCCACTTTTTTATTGCAATCAGTTTTCCTGAATTCACCCTAGCTAGTTGCTTCATCACATACTTCGGTAGGACATGATGTTAATGCAACAAACGCGGTGAATGTAGTGGAAGTAGTAACCAACACTGCTTTTGTGTTGACCTGCTGTCAACATGTGCTCCATCTACTGAGCTTTACCTTTGCGAAAGAGGCACATTTTAATTGGAAACGGGCGTTAAAGCTAGTGTATATCTCATGCACGGTTGAGCGCGTCTGCCTTTTAAATGTATTCTCCTTTGACCACACGCCCATATAGATGGGTCGAATCACACACACTAAGACTGTTTGCATTACTTCACACAGTCAACAGTAAGTGAACAGTACGTGTGTACTTTGCTAATGACAAAATTTGCATTGCGCTAACAGTGCTGATGATGAAATGTTCATTAAGCGTACTGTGCCGATGACAAAATGTGCACCACACGTTGTGCTAATGATTTTGCAACATGCGTATTGTGCTTACAATGTAAATTCGAGTTGCGCTAACTGAGCTGATGACAATTTGCATCACGTGTTCTGTGCTGAAGACGTTTTTATTACGCGTACTGTGCCGATGGCTAAATTTGCCGTGTAATTTGTGGTAACGAGTTTGCAGTGCACGTTGTGTGCTAATGATGTAAATTTGCGTCACATATACTGTGCTAATGACAATTTGCGTCACGTACTGTGCCGATGATGAAAAGTGCATTGTGCTAACTGTGCTATTTGCTGAATGCGTACTGTACTAACGACTAAATTTAAGTTGCGCTAACTGTGCTGATGATATTTTCATTATGTGTACTGTACTAATGTCAAAATTTGTCATGCGTACTGTGCACGTACCGTGCTAACAACAAAATTTGCATTGCGCTAACAGTGCTAATGTCAATTTGCATCACGCGTACTCTGCTGATGACTAAATTTGCAGCACACATGCTGTGCGGATACGTGCTAATGACAATTTGTCACGCGTACTGCGCTGATGATAATTTTCATTACGCGTACTGTGCATGTACTGTGCCGATGGCTAAATTTGCGTCACACGTACTGTGCTAAAAAAGAAAGTGCATTGCGCTAACTGTGCTATTGTCAATTTGCTGAATGCGTACTGTGCTAACTAAATTTAAGTTGCGCTAACTGTGCTGATGACATTTTCATTATGTGTATTGTGCTGATGTCAAAATTTGTCACGCGTACTGTGTATGTACCATGCTAACAACAAAATTTGCATTGCGCTAACTGTGCTAATGACAATTTGCGTCACGCATACTATGCTGATGATGACATTTTTATTACATGTACTGTCCGCATACTGTGCTAATGTTAAAATTTGCATTTCTCTAACTGTGCTGATGACAATTTGCGCCAGGCGTACTGTGCTCGCTTACACTGTACGTAAGTAGCAGCACGCAAACAACTCAAGTATAATTTGTCTGTACTTACAGAGACTGATTCATTAGTCCTGCTGTTTCCTTGAAGCTGTGATTGGTGCCTCACCTTGATATGATCTTTATTAAAGCAGCAATGACCATTGTTTGAAATCCCTGATGAAAGGGTCAATCTTTAATTCCACACTGTGCACCATATGAAAACGGAAGTCTTGAGACACAAAACATATTTCCCATTTTTTACGTTTTTGTTTTTTTTACATAAAGCCTTACAGTGATGCTTGCTTCCTCTATTCACCACAAGTCCTTATTGTATGTGTCAGACTTAAACTTGCAATGTGATTGGACGATGTGTTGGCCCGTGAAGAGCCTGCAGTTGGGCAGTGTGTGTTTTGACATATATCTGACCCCGTCTCCGAGTATAACGTGAATCTGTTTCATCTCAGAGCCCAAATAAATCTATTTTGATATTACAAACAGTTGTGTTGAATTCATTTTTAAATATGATTTTTTTTTTATTTGCCAAAACGGTCCCACTTTATATTATGTCCTAACATTAAAATACATACAAAACAATGTATTTATTGCGTAACTATATGTAGTTCTGCAACATTCTCCCATTATTCACATTTGCTGCTACTGAAGTCGAGGTATGGGGTAGAGTTACGTTTAGGGTTTACACTATTACTACAGATGTAATTACAATGTAACAACACATATGACATAATAAGTACATTGTATCATCTGACAAATCTAAAGTTCTAAATTATTGATAGAACCATCAAATCTTTAATTACATTTAGTTTTATTTCTTAACTACACTATTATTGGTGCAGGTTTACTTTAGCAACCAAACAATGGCTAGCTGTTATCCATATTAGGCTGGGATCATACAAGAATGTATTTTACCAGAGAAGAACTCGCACTTCGACTTTAATGGCTATATTTAGGAAGTAGATTTATTGAAGTATATTTACCATGTTTGATTTAATAGTACAGCATTTCTTCATGTCTGTTGTAATTCATATTTTTTAGCATTATAATACTTTGGTGATTGACTTGAAATGACAAATATTGGCTAACAAGTCATTAAACTTTGTTTGCTCACACCAAGTTTAGTTCATGTTGAATTTGGTGGCATTCTAGCGAAACCAATACATTATTGATTGATTGATTGATTTGAAGTTGATCAATGGCATGTTTCTCACATTAAGTGACGTCACAAGTGCATAAAGACTGGTCTTAATCGTGTTTTTCATGTTGTAAAGTGGTCACGGGTTGAAGACGCTCAGCCTGTAGAATTCTCCAGCGACGCTCCGTCAGACTTGACCTGCTCGAACTCGCGCTGTTCACTCGATATGTGGATTTCTACTGTACTCGACTCTGAACCTGTGAGATAACAGAGGGCACTAGTTAATTCAATCACTATTGTCTACACTCTGAATAATAAAATGATTATTTGACTATAGAATGAAATCTTCCATTAGTCTTCATAGTGTTTAACATTTATATGAATGTGTAATATCAGTAGTTCTCAACCGGTTTTACTTCAGGACACAGAATTAACATTGGACGCCCAAAACGATCATGCAAAATTTGAACATTGAACTGCACAGTTTGATTGGATGAACGACCTTTGATATCATACTCAAAAAATATGGGACATGTTATCTCCTCCCATTTAAAAGTTGACAAGTCTATTTATGTTGCAATGGACGATTGCAGAGACGGGCCACTTCTATTAACCATCCTATGGTATTTGAGTCGCTTTTGACTGAAATGCATTTTCCTAATTTAATAAAAAATGGTTTCCTTTATCTGAGCAGTACAAGACTTGGTGACTTTTCGTCCGTTTGCCATCCGAACATACAAAAAACTAAATAATTGTCCTTGATTCGATAAGTCTAAGCGGTCATAAAGAAAAGCAACACCTTTGGGATTTGCAGTCAAAATTGAATATTAGTGAGAAGACCAAAACATTTGAGCTTTTTTTAAATCTGTAAAAATACAATCAATAAATCAGCCACAATGCAGGAAAAAGACCAGACAGAAATTACAGGGTGAGACTCTAAAACATCCTCAGTGCAAAAAACAAAAACAAAAAAAACACACACACAAACACAAACACGCACTTACGCACACCCAAAAATTAACCGGTGAGACTTTAACACAAATTTTTACAGTTGTCAAAAAACAATAAATCAGTCACAATGCTGAACACAAACACACTCAGAAATGAAGGGGTGAGACGATAACACACATACACACACTCACACACAAACATACACAGAGACACAACACACACACACACACAACACACTCAGAAATGAAGGGGTGAGACGATAACACATACACACACTCACACACAAACATACACAGAGACACAACACACACACACACACACACAACACACTCCGAAATGAAGAGGTGAGACGATAACACATACACACACTCACACACAAACATACACAGAGACACAACACACACACACACACAACACACTCAGAAATGAAGAGGTGAGACGATAACACATACACACACTCACACACAAACATACACAGAGACACAACACACACACACACACAACACACTCAGAAATGAAGAGGTGAGACGATAACACATACACACACTCACACACAAACATACACAGAGACACAACACACACACACACACAACACACTCAGAAATGAAGGGGTGAGACGATAACACATACACACACTCACACACAAACATACACAGAGACACAACACACACACACACACAACACACTCAGAAATGAAGGGGTGAGACGATAACACACATACACACACTCACACACAAACATACACAGAGACACAGACACACAACACACAAACATACACTCACAATGCAGAACACACACACACACATACACATTTCTGTTTCTTGATGTTCATTTTCTTGACATTATTATGCATTTACTTCATGTTATTAAATGTGTGTGTTTGAA
This sequence comes from Moxostoma hubbsi, assembly GCA_032164185.1. NCBI lineage: Eukaryota > Metazoa > Chordata > Actinopteri > Cypriniformes > Catostomidae > Moxostoma > Moxostoma hubbsi. The sequence goes on from JAVLUX010000065.1 coordinate 1,435,765, forward strand.
ATAAATTATTGGTATAAAATTTTTTATTCTGTGTCTTTGTAACACCATGGTCAGGTTTGATCGCATAATGACAAACTGCAAAAACAATCTATTTTAAAATGCTAAACTTTGACAAATAATAGTTTTATAATGTCTAAATATCTATATCCAAATACATATCTTGTGATAAAATATAAAATTAGTTTTCAAGTAGGTGACTACAGTCATATATCGGCTGTTACTGGCAACGACCGCAAATACCAAAGGGAGGATCCATACCATAGGATGGATGTCGAAAAGAAGTCCGCCTTACTGGCAAAAGAGCCAATCACCTTTTAGACACAGATATCGCCTGAATGTGCCTTTGCATTAGCTATGCAAGCCGGAAATTAGTTTTTTAGCCTTATCTGAAGTAAAGAAACGCAATTTAATACAGTGTTGTCAGATTTTATTGCTGATTTGAAATAAGTACTTTGAGATTTAAGTGTTCCCCCATTCAAGTAGAAAGGAGCTGCACTGGCATGACTGGAAATAGCGTCCCGAGAGCGTACCAAAGACGACCAACAGTGGACTAACTTGCTAGCAAGACTTTGCCGATAACACGGTTAGTTGCATTTAATTTGCATTATTTGATCAGAACAGTCCTGAGACCGTTTTAGGGTCGTGACCCACCAGTTGAGAAGCACAGACATAATATACAGATTATAAATCTAGAATAACAGCTATAGTGCAGACAAACAATCATGTTTATTTTGCATTTTAACATGAAAGCCTCTTAAAGGTGCACTCAGTAATTTGTCCCTCTGAATGAAATGCCTTTTTGTAAAACATGTTTAAAATGATGTTCACTCACATGAGAGGAAGTCTCCAGTCATATCAGTACTCTCACAAAAGCTTCTTTATTGTACACGGAGCAGGTCGTCTCATGTGGGCCGACATGTTAAGATCACAAGATCAGTGGAATACAGTTCCCTTCACCCTGCTACTGGACTATTTTGCTTGCAGAATAAATGACTCATGACTGACTGTGAAGAGTGCATTTCTATAATGTCTGCTTTTGTGTAACGCTGCATCTTTGCTGCTAGTTTCCAATATCAGCCAGAGAAATATCAATAATTACTGATTGCACCTTTAACATGAGATGCCATTTTATTAAAAATCACAATTCACAATTTGCAAATACAGACATTGTTTATTTCACATTTTACAGATATAAAATTCAGATGTCATCTGACTGTCAGCAAAATCAAGATTTGATACTCCATTTACATCAACATCAGCTAGCAGCATCACCAGCCCATATAGACGGGTGAGTTTTCTTCATTCCGTTTCAGTGTTTTACCTTCAGACAGGACACTTATGGCGTCTGAAGGGTTCTGGTGTCCGTTGGAGCTCAGATTCTTCTTGACTTCCTGCACGTGACTTTGGAAGAGCAGTGTGGAGCCCACCATTGGGTTGTATCCGGCTCCGACGGCCGCTGAAGTGGAGGCTGAATCCCACAGCAGCTCTCGATGTCTCTGCGGAGTGAAGTCCACGTGCAACCCCGTCCAGCCATGAAACGCCAGCGTGTTGAGGAATCCTTGCATGGGATTTAAGATGCCCTGTAGAACAGAGGAGAGTATGTTGATGTGTTAACATGTACAGCAATATGTTAATAACGACCAAAAATCAGCGTATTCAAGTTTACATTGGCAAGAAAAAGTATGTGAACCCTTTTGAATTCACTGGTTTGGTCATTAAATGTAATGTCGTCTTCATCAAAGTCACAAGTATAGACAAACACAATGGGCTGGAGAGCGGGTTAGCCACTAATCGCAGGGTTGGCGGTTCAATACCCAGCCCACATGACTCCACATGCCGAAGTGCAGGACACTGAACCCCAAGTTGCTCCCAATGGGAACTTGAATGGCAGACTAGCGCCTTGCACGGCAGCTCTGCCGCCGTTGGTGTGTGAGTGTGAATGTGTGTGTGAACACGCAGCACTACGTATGGTGTAAAAGGGCACCACATACCAACATGAAAACATCATTCAAACTGTGAAGTATGGTGGAGGGAGAATCATGATTTGGGGCTGGACCGCTTGCCATCATTTAGGGAAAAATTAATTCCCAAGTTTATCGAAATATCCTACAGGATAATATCAGGGTGTCTGTGTGCCAGCTGAAGATCAGTAGAAGTTTGGTGATGCAGCAGAACAACGACCCTAAACATCAAAGTAAACATTATCCACATTTTGGAGTGTCCCAGTCAGAGTCCAGACCTGAACCCAATAGAGACGCTGTGACCACAAGCGAGCCGTGCTGAAGCAGTTCTGTAAGGAAGAATGATCCAGAATTCCTTCTGAACGTTGTGCAGGTTTAATCCGCAGCATCCCGAAACACTTGATTGAGGTTCTTGATGCCAAAGGGATGCCAGGGACATATGCAAGGATCCTTTTGTGGATCAGTTCGGCTTTCAACACCATCATCCCAGATATACTTCAGACTAAATTACACAAACTCTCTGTTCCCACGTCTATCTGTCAGTGGATCACCAGCTTTCTGACGGACAGGCAGCAACTAGTGAGACGGGGAAAACTCACTTCCAGCACCTGTTCAATCAGCACTGGTGCCCCCACCCCAGGGATGAGTGCTCTCCCCACTGCTCTTCTCCCTGTATACAAATGTCTGCACTGCCAAGGACCCCTCCGTCAAGCTCCTGAAGTTTGCAGATGACACCATTGTCATCAGCCTCATCCGAGATGACGATGAGTTTGAATACAGAAGGAATGTTGAACAGCTGGGCATCTGGTGCAGTCAAAACAACCTGGAGCTGAACACGCTCAAAACGGTGGAGATGATTGTGGACTTTAGGAGGAACGCCACAAGCTTCAGTCACTAAGACAAATTCCTCGTATGTGTAAATATACTTGGCAATAAAGCTCATTCTGATTCAAATGAGGATCGACCAGTTGTTAAATCCAAGGGTTCACTTACTTTTTCAGCAGCACTGTGAATGTTTAATGGGGTGTTCAATAAAGACATGAAGGATTATAATTGTTTGTGTGTTGTTAGTTTAAGCACATTGTATTTGTCTATACTTGTAATCAAATTTTACGAGTAAATCAGCTAATTCCAAAGGGTTCACATACTTTTTCTTGCCACTGTACATGACCGCACACACTATTGACTTATTAAGCTTGTAAGAATGTGCGTGTAAAAGCCTTTTGCTTTATCGTTGTAAGATCATGAACAGTTTATTTCATATTCTCACAGGATAATTGAACAGAAAAAAGAAAAGAAGAAAAGCCCGTGCAAAACGTACCATTATAAACCATGTGATGAGCGCAGCATTGCGAACGTTTTTCAGACTGTTGGCTTTAATATCATCTTGCATCTCCAGGTAAAACAGCAAACTCTCATTTATAATGTTGGGCAACCAGCTACAATGAGAAAACATGAATTACATTGATTAAATTCAATTACATTTACAATTACTCATATTCACAATATGTAAATCTGAATATATAAATATATATCCAAAATAATAATAATGTTATATTAGGGAAGTTTCTATTGGTTTCTAATGCTTTCCATCATTAATATGCTGAGATGCATGCAAAAAAAGCACAGGTGAAAACATCTTATCCCTTCTAGACACGATCGTGGTTTAGCGTGGGGAAAATCGGTTCCCCGTTACCATAGTTACTCATTCATTCCTATGAGAAAAATGGGGAGAAATATCTGATAGATTTGGCTATTTTAACAACAAAAAATATGCCGAAAAACTGTTGTCGTTTTTTGTCTTCAGATTATATTTATATATTCAGATTTACAGCTATAGATTCAGATTATATTTATATATTCAGATTTACAGCTATATATTCAGATTATATTTATATATTCAGATTATATTTATATATTCGGATTTACAGCTATATATTCAGATTATATTTATATATTTGGATTTAAAGCTATATATTCAGATTATATTTATATATTCGGATTTACAGCTATATATTCAGATTATATTTATATATTCGGATTTACAGCTATATATTCAGATTATATTTATATATTCGGATTTACAGCTATATATTCAGATTATATTTATATATTCGGATTTAAAGCTATATATTCAGATTATATTTATATATTCGGATTTAAAGCTATATATTCAGATTATATTTATATATTCGGATTTAAAGCTATATATTCAGATTATATTTATATATTCGGATTTAAAGCTATATATTCAGATTATATTTATATATTCGGATTTACAGCTATAGATTCAGATTATATTTATATATTCGGATTTACAGCTATAGATTCAGATTATATTTATATATTCGGATTTACAGCTATAGATTCAGATTATATTTATATATTCGGATTTACAGCTATATATTCAGATTATATTTATATATTCGGATTTACAGCTATATATTCAGATTATATTTATATATTCGGATTTACAGCTATATATTCAGATTATATTTATATATTCGGATTTACAGCTATATATTCAGATTATATTTATATATTCAGATTTACAGCTATATATTCAGATTATATTTATATATTCGGATTTAAAGCTATATATTCAGATTATATTTATATATTCGGATTTACAGCTATATATTCAGATTATATTTATATATTCGGATTTAAAGCTATATATTCAGATTATATTTATATATTCGGATTTACAGCTATAGATTCAGATTATATTTATATATTCGGATTTACAGCTATAGATTCAGATTATATTTATATATTCGGATTTAAAGCTATAGATTCAGATTATATTTATATATTCGGATTTACAGCTATAGATTCAGATTATATTTATATATTCGGATTTACAGCTATAGATTCAGATTATATTTATATATTCAGATTTACAGCTATATATTCAGATTATATTTATATATTCAGATTTACAGCTATATATTCAGATTATATTTATATATTCGGATTTAAAGCTATATATTCAGATTATATTTATATATTCGGATTTAAAGCTATATATTCAGATTATATTTATATATTCGGATTTAAAGCTATATATTCAGATTATATTTATATATTCAGATTTACAGCTATATATTCAGATTATATTTATATATTCGGATTTACAGCTATATATTGAGATTATATTTATATATTCGGATTTACAGCTATATATTCAGATTATATTTATATATTCGGATTTACAGCTATATATTCAGATTATATTTATATATTCGGATTTAAAGCTATATATTCAGATTATATTTATATATTCGGATTTAAAGCTATATATTCAGATTATATTTATATATTCGGATTTACAGCTATAGATTCAGATTATATTTATATATTCAGATTTACAGCTATATATTCAGATTTTATTTATATATTCAGATTTACAGCTATATATTCAGATTATATTTATATATTCAGATTTAAAAAATATACAAATATTTTATATAGAATATTTATTTACCTATATATTTGTAAATATATATAAAAGCACAAGTCATATGGACTATATTTTCATGTTTTTTATTATTTTTTTATACCATATAATTGGTCATCCACTAAAAAACAGAAATTGAGAAGTTCTGTCTATCGCCTCATTTTGTGCCTCACAGAAGAAAGAAAATAATCCTGTGTTAGGACAGCATTACGGGTGCGTAAATGATTGAGGGAACTATCCCTTAAAGGGATTTTGTTTTATCAAATCCTCAATTAAAATGCAAGAAATATTTTATCATCAAAAGCTAGATCAGTTTTAGATCAAAAGCTAATAAAACAATTATGTATTTCTTAGCTCTATTATTTCAGCCTGTTTTACATCCAAGGCTGGATTCATTCAAAAAGTAGGAACATTGACTTGCTAATATTAAATCTCTACTATACAAAAGCAAAGTTGTTCTTAATGGGAAGATAAAAGTCTCACCAGATGAAAAACACCAGCATTATTTTAAAGAATCGTATCTTGATTTCACTTCCAAGTCGCCTCTCGTTCTCAGTGTAGATGCCCTGTTGACCTTTGAGCAGTGATGTCACTGCAACAAAACAAACAGATGCCAGTCTCATATTTAAGAACCGTGTAAAACCAACAGTTGAAATATATTTTTGATTTTTCTTTTTTTTTTGTTGCACCTATCAAGTGGGACGCTCTTACCCGCAGACACCGTTCTGGCGAAGAGCACCGGGTTCACACACAGCACCAGCAGAAGCGGCGCATATGTGGTGATGTAATGAGGGATTGCGTGCTGAAGACCGTTTTCACAACTGAAATTACAAACAGACTTTCAGTTTGGATCCAGCAGAAGGGCAAAATAACCTCTAAAGACTAACTCAAACTGTTCAGAGGATCCTGAGGGCGATCTTTGTCCTACATCACTGTGTATAACACTCTTAAAGGAACAGTACACTCAAAAACTTGACTTGAACACTTGTAACATAGCACAAAGTCATTAGGACTACTTCTGTTCGTGATGACTTTTCATTTGTTCGTTTAACATCACAGACTTTACCTGGATATAGAAGGGTAATAGAGCATGGCCACGCCCTCCACACACAGCAGAAGAGTCAGACCCCATGTGATCATGTGATATAGGACGATGGTGCTACAGGAAGCACATGAGAGATCATGTGATGAACATCAACAAAAGATCAATGAAAAGAATTAAATCCGCAAATGATATTAGACGATTTCCGCAATGGGTTTGGATACAAACCTGATTCCAGCTGATCGTTTGACCACTAAGAAGACGTCCACCGCGTAACAGAATGTCCACCAGAAGGAGGCGCTAAAGAACATCTGGATCCACATCTGACAAGAAAACCTCAGTCACTCTTCATATAAGTCATGTCATATAAAGACACTTTATCCCGATGTGATGCATGAACTTACTGCACTGCCGACACAGTACACCTCCGGCCACACGTCGCTGCTGTTGCCAACGGAGATGCCACTGATGAGGTTGGGTAAACCGAGCCATATGGATGACCTGACGATGATTCCTGGAAAGATTCAATAATATTTACTCTTTTCAAAACATTTGTTATTAAAGGGACAGTTCACCCAAAAATGAAAATTCTCTCATCATTTACTCACTCTCATGTCATCCCAGATGTGTGAGACTTTCTTTTGTTCTGCTGAACACAAATGAAGATTTTTAGAAGAATATTGTAGCTCTGTAGGTCCATACAATGCAACTGAATGGTGACCAGAACCTTTAAGCTCCAACAAGCGCATAAAAGCAGCATAAAATTAATCCAGTGTTTTAATCCATGACTTGGGTGAGAAACAGATCAATATTTTGTTAGTTCTTTATTACTATAAATCTTCACTTTCACTTTCAGATGTGAAAGTGAAACTAAACAGACACCACATGTGACTTTTAAAAAATGTAAAAGTGAAAGTGGAGATTTATAGTAAAAAAATGGACTTAAAAATGTATCTATTTCTCTCACACACCTATCATATCACTTCTGAAGACATGGATTAAACCACTGGATTAATTTTATGCTGCATTTATGTGCTTTTTGAAGCTAAAAAGTTCTGTTCACCATTCACTTGCATTGTATGGACCTACAGAGCTGAAATATTCTTCTAAAAATCTAATTTTTGGTTGAACTGTTCCTTTAAATCGTCGTATTGTTCTGACTGTAGTCAAAGCCGAGGCAAATTTACAGAGAAGACATTGCCAAAAATTACATATTGGTAGAATATGTGGTGACCTCACTGAAAAAAATGTGCCTCAAGTTGTGCGTCAGTGTCAACCCTGTTACCATCATATTTTTCCCTTTTTAAAATAATTAACTTTTCCAAAAAAACATATGAGATTATCATGCTTTTAAGAAGTGAAGTCCTCGTAGTTTCTTTATTTCACTTTATCTTGTGTTTTGTTGAGTTTGTCATTGGGACAGTCTTAAAATGTCAACTCGGTTACGATGATTTTGGATAGTGAACAATCGATCATTGAAAAGTGGATATTGGGGGTCTGTGTATCTCAGTGTGTATTGACGCTGACTATCACCGCTGGAGTTGCGAGTTTGAATCCAGGGCGTGCTGAGTGACTCCAGTCAGGTCTCCTTAGCAACCAAATTGTCCTGGTTGCTAGGGAGGGTAGAGTCACATGGGGTAACCAAATTGGCCCGGTTGCTAGGGAGGGTAGAGTCACATGGGGTAACCAAATTGTCCTGGTTGCTAGGGAGGGTAGAGTCACATGGGGTAACCAAATTGGCCCGGTTGCTAGGGAGGGTAGAGTCACATGGGGTAACCAAATTGGCCCGGTTGCTAGGGAGGGTAGAGTCACATGGGGTAACCAAATTGGCCTGGTTGCTAGGGAGGGTAGAGTCACATGGGGTAACCTCCTCGTGGTCACTATAATGTGGTTCTCGCTCTCGGTGGGGCGTGTGGTGAGTTGTGTGTGGATCGCGGAGAATAGCAGGAAGCCTCCACATGCGCTACGTCTCCACGGTAACGCGCTCGACAGCTGTTGTTGCCAGAATAATTATGCACAAAATACAGTAAAAATGTAAACAACTTTACAAAACAACATGCACATTTTAGAGTTTCAAACTGTTGTTTTTACTGTATGTTTTACAGTGCAGAACTGTCGTTTATATTATTAATGATGAACTTGTCATTAAGAGATTTTCACTTGATAATGTTTTGTTAATCACTGTAATAATTACAGAAGAGCACATGATGACATGAAGTACAGAACACCCCAATATACATAACTATTCCCAAAAATATACTGAAATGTAATGAGCCACGCAGGGAATTCTGGGAACGCCTGATTATTGCTTACCGTAATTTTAACAATAATTTAACGTGTACTCTCTTGTTAAACATAATATAAAATTTAACCGTTAATTGTATGGAAAAATCACTTTTTACATCTAAAATATTTTATTTTTACAACATTTTACCATAAAACTACATGGATTGTCTTTTTAAATATATTTGTAAAAATGTTATTATATTTTTACAGTAACTACTCGTAAACCAATTTTAAATTGTTTTTTTTTTAACTGTAGTATTTTTACATTCTTTTACTGTTAAAATGATGGACATGTTTTACTGCTGTGCATTCAACAAGCACAACACCAACGCCTTTAACACTTGCGCACTGTCACCATGTCAACAGCCAAGTCTCGATGAAAGCGTTTAGACGCGCTCCTCCCACTGGGCCGCATGGGAGATGTAGCCCCTGCGCTTCAGCCTATATAAGCCCGTGCGTGACTGTATGCACGTGTACACGCATACGGGATACAGATAATTCACTATTGTTGCACAGAAAGTCAATATGGTATATTATTTCTTTGTATGAATATAGTGCTCACTTCTCTCCATAAATAATAAATATATATATATATATATATATATATACAACAGTTAGTTCTGGTCCTCGAATCTGATTGGACAAGAGATGTTCCATGAGCACTGATGGTCTGACATCATCATCACTCGACACTTCACTGTGTGTATCACTCTGCTTGTGTTCGTGCTGTAGAGTAGTGCAGATGGGTTAAGAGCTACTGTTGGAGTGGTGGTAGTGTAGTGGGCTAAAGGACTAAACTGGTAATCAGAAGGTTGCTGGTTTGATCCCCACAGCCACCACCATTGTCTCTCTCTCTCACTCTTTCACACACTCTCTCGTTCTCAATCACACTCTCTCTCTCTCTCTCTTTCTCTCTCTCTCTCTCTCTTACACTCTCTCGTTCTCAATCACACTCTCTCTCTCTCTCTCTCTTTCTCTCTCTCTCTCTCTCTTACACTCTCTCGATCTCAATCACACTCTCTCTCTCTCTATCTCTCTCTCTCTCTCTCACACTCTTTCACACACTCTCTCGCTCTCAATCACACTCTCACTCTCTCACTCTTTCACACACTCTCTCGCTCTCAATCACACACTCTCTCTCTCTCTATCTCTCCTAATATAATATACAAATACTAAAGAGGTGTGGGCACAAATACTAAAGGGGGCACAAATACTAAAGAGGTGTGGACACAAATACTAAAGAGGTGTGGGCACACATACTAAAGAGGTGTGGGCACACATACTAAAGAGGTTTGGACACAAATACTAAAGAGGTGTGGACACAAATACTAAAGAGATGTGGGCACAAATACTAAAGAGATGTGGGCACACATACTAAAGAGGTGTGGGCACAAATACTAAAGAGGTGTGGACACAAATACTAAAGAGGTGTGGGCACAAATACTAAAGAGGTGTGGGCACAAATACTACAGAATTTGGACACACATACTAAAGAGGTGTGGGCACAAATACTAAAGAAGTTTGGACACAAATACTAAAGAAGTTTGGACACAAATACTAAAGAAGTTTGGACACATACTAAAGAGGTGTGGACACAAATACTAAAGAGGTGTGGACGCAAATACTAAAGAGGTGTGGACACAAATACTAAAGAAGTTTGGACACAAATACTAAAGAGGTGTGGACACAAATACTAAAGAGGTGTGGGCACAAATACTAAAGAGGTGTGGGCACAAATACTAAAGAAGTTTGGACACAAATACTAAAGAGGTGTGGACACAAATACTAAAGAGGAGTGGACACAAATACTAAAGAGGTGTGGGCACAAATACTAAAGAGGTGAGGGCACAAATACTAAAGAGGTGTGGGCTCAAATACTAAAGAAGTTTGGACACAAATACTAAAGAGGAGGGGACACAAATACTAAAGAAGTTTGGACACAAATACTAAAGAGGCGAGGGCACAAATACTAAAGAGGTGAGGGCACAAATACAAAAGAAGTTTGGACACAAATACTAAAGAGGTGTGGGCTCAAATACTAAAGAAGTTTGGACACAAATACTAAAGTGGTGAGGGCACAAATACAAAAGAAATTTGGACACAAATACTAAAGAGGAGGGGACACAAATACTAAAGAAGTTTGGACACAAATACTAAGGAGGTGAGGGCACAAATACTAAAGAGATGTGGGCACAAATACTAAAGAGATGTGGGCACACATACTAAAGAGGTGTGGGCACAAATACTAAAGAGGTGTGGACACAAATACTAAAGAGGTGTGGGCACAAATACTAAAGAGGTGTGGACACAAATACTACAGAATTTGGACACACATACTAAAGAGGTGTGGGCACAAATACTAAAGAAGTTTGGACACAAATACTAAAGAAGTTTGGACACAAATACTAAAGAAGTTTGGACACATACTAAAGAGGTGTGGACACAAATACTAAAGAGGTGTGGACGCAAATACTAAAGAGGTGTGGACACAAATACTAAAGAAGTTTGGACACAAATACTAAAGAGGTGTGGACACAAATACTAAAGAGGTGTGGGCACAAATACTAAAGAGGTGTGGGCACAAATACTAAAGAAGTTTGGACACAAATACTAAAGAGGTGTGGACACAAATACTAAAGAGGAGTGGACACAAATACTAAAGAGGTGTGGGCACAAATACTAAAGAGGTGAGGGCACAAATACTAAAGAGGTGTGGGCTCAAATACTAAAGAAGTTTGGACACAAATACTAAAGAGGAGGGGACACAAATACTAAAGAAGTTTGGACACAAATACTAAAGAGGTGAGGGCACAAATACTAAAGAGGTGAGGGCACAAATACAAAAGAAGTTTGGACACAAATACTAAAGAGGTGTGGGCTCAAATACTAAAGAAGTTTGGACACAAATACTAAAGAGGTGAGGGCACAAATACAAAAGAAATTTGGACACAAATACTAAAGAGGAGGGGACACAAATACTAAAGAAGTTTGGACACAAATACTAAGGAGGTGAGGGCACAAATACTAAAGAGGTGAGGGCACAAATACAAAAGAAGTTTGGACACAAATACTAAAGAGGAGTGGACACAAATACTAAAGAGGAGTGGACACAAATACTAAAGAGGTGAGGGCACAAATACTAAAGAGGTGTGGGCTCAAATACTAAAGAAGTTTGGACACAAATACTAAAGAGGAGTGGACACAAATACTAAAGAGGTGAGGGCACAAATACAAAAGAAATTTGGACACAAATACTAAAGAGGAGGGGACACAAATACTAAAGAGGAGTGGACACAAATACTAAAGAGGTGAGGGCACAAATACAAAAGAAGTTTGGACACAAATACTAAAGAGGAGTGGACACAAATACTAAAGAGGAGTGGACACAAATACTAAAGAGGTGAGGGCACAAATACTAAAGAGGTGTGGGCTCAAATACTAAAGAAGTTTGGACACAAATACTAAAGAGGAGTGGACACAAATACTAAAGAGGAGTGGACACAAATACTAAAGAGGTGTGGGCACAAATACTAAAGAGGTATGGACACAAATACTAAAGAGGTGTGGGCACAAATACTAAAGAAGTTTGGACACAAATACTAAAGAAGTTTGGACACAAATACTAAAGAGGTGAGGGCACAAATACTAAAGAGGTGAGGGCACAAATACAAAAGAAGTTTGGACACAAATACTAAAGAGGAGTGGACACAAATACTAAAGAGGAGTGGACACAAATACTAAAGAGGTGAGGGCACAAATACTAAAGAGGTGTGGGCTCAAATACTAAAGAAGTTTGGACACAAATACTAAAGAGGAGTGGACACAAATACTAAAGAGGTGAGGGCACAAATACAAAAGAAATTTGGACACAAATACTAAAGAGGAGGGGACACAAATACTAAAGAGGAGTGGACACAAATACTAAAGAGGTGTGGACACAAATACTAAAGAAGTTTGGACACAAATACTAAAGAGGTGTGGGCACAAATACTAAAGAGGTGTGGACACAAATACTAAAGAGGTGTGGACACAAATACTAAAGAGGTGTGGACACAAATACTAAAGAGGAGTGGACACAAATACTAAAGAGGTGTGGACACAAATACTAAAGAGGTGTGGGCACAAATACTAAAGAGGTGTGGACACAAATACTAAAGAAATTTGGACACAAATACTAAAGAGGAGGGGACACAAATACTAAAGAGGAGTGGACACAAATACTAAAGAGGTGTGGACACAAATACTAAAGAGGTGTGGACACAAATACTAAAGAAGTTTGGACACAAATACTAAAGAGGTGTGGGCACAAATACTAAAGAGGTGTGGACACAAATACTAAAGAAGTTTGGACACAAATACTAAAGTGGTGTGGACACAAATACTAAAGAAGTTTGGACACAAATACTAAAGAGGTGTGGGCACAAATACTAAAGAGGTGTGGACACAAATACTAAAGAAGTTTGGACACAAATACTAAAGAGGTGTGGACACACATACTAAAGAAGTTTGGACACAAATACTAAAGAGGTGTGGGCACAAATACTAAAGAAGTTTGGACACAAATACTAAAGAGGTGTGGACACAAATACTAAAGAAGTTTGGACACAAATACTAAAGAGGTGTGGGCACAAATACTAAAGAAGTTTGGACACAAATACTAAAGAGATGTGGGCACAAATACTAAAGAAGTTTGGACACAAATACTAAAGAGGAGGGGACACAAATACTAAAGAGGAGTGGACACAAATACTAAAGAGGTGTGGACACAAATACTAAAGAAGTTTGGACACAAATACTAAAGAGGTGTGGGCACAAATACTAAAGAAGTTTGGACACAAATACTAAAGAGGTGAGGGCACAAATACAAAAGAAATTTGGACACAAATACTAAAGAGGAGGGGACACAAATACTAAAGAGGAGTGGACACAAATACTAAAGAGGTGTGGACACAAATACTAAAGAAGTTTGGACACAAATACTAAAGAGGTGTGGGCACAAATACTAAAGAGGTGTGGACACAAATACTAAAGAGGTGTGGACACAAATACTAAAGAGGAGTGGACACAAATACTAAAGAGGTGTGGACACAAATACTAAAGAGGTGTGGGCACAAATACTAAAGAGGTGTGGACACAAATACTAAAGAAATTTGGACACAAATACTAAAGAGGAGGGGACACAAATACTAAAGAGGAGTGGACACAAATACTAAAGAGGTGTGGACACAAATACTAAAGAGGTGTGGACACAAATACTAAAGAAGTTTGGACACAAATACTAAAGAGGTGTGGGCACAAATACTAAAGAGGTGTGGACACAAATACTAAAGAAGTTTGGACACAAATACTAAAGTGGTGTGGACACAAATACTAAAGAAGTTTGGACACAAATACTAAAGAGGTGTGGGCACAAATACTAAAGAGGTGTGGACACAAATACTAAAGAAGTTTGGACACAAATACTAAAGAGGTGTGGACACACATACTAAAGAAGTTTGGACACAAATACTAAAGAGGTGTGGGCACAAATACTAAAGAAGTTTGGACACAAATACTAAAGAGGTGTGGACACAAATACTAAAGAAGTTTGGACACAAATACTAAAGAGGTGTGGGCACAAATACTAAAGAAGTTTGGACACAAATACTAAAGAGATGTGGGCACAAATACTAAAGAAGTTTGGACACAAATACTAAAGAGGAGTGGACACAAATACTAAAGAGGTGAGGGCACAAATACAAAAGAAGTTTGGACACAAATACTAAAGAGGTGAGGGCACAAATACAAAAGAAGTTTGGACACAAATACTAAAGAGGAGTGGACACAAATACTAAAGAGGAGTGGACACAAATACTAAAGAGGTGTGGGCACAAATACTAAAGAAGTTTGGACACAAATACTAAAGAGGTGTGGACACAAATACTAAAGAAGTTTGGACACAAATACTAAAGAGGTGTGGGCACAAATACTAAAGAAGTTTGGACACAAATACTAAAGAGGTGTGGGCACAAATACTAAAGAAGTTTGGACACAAATACTAAAGAGGAGTGGACACAAATACTAAAGAGGTGTGGACACAAATACTAAAGAGGTGTGGACACAAATACTAAAGACGTTTGGACACAAATACTAAAGAGGTGTGGGCACAAATACTAAAGAAGTTTGGACACAAATACTAAAGAGGTGTGGACACAAATACTAAAGAGGTGTGGACACAAATACTAAAGAAGTTTGGACACAAATACTAAAGAGGTGTGGACACAAATACTAAAGAGGTGTGGACACAAATACTAAAGAAGTTTGGACACAAATACTAAAGAGGTGTGGACACAAATACTAAAGAGGTGTGGACACAAATACTAAAGAAGTTTGGACACAAATACTAAAGAGATATTTCATGACACATATTTCCAGGATGTAGATTTTTTAATAAAATAAGAATAGTTTACAGCTTAACAATAAAACATGTCTCGTGGAATGTTTAAAATCCTTATATAATCTATATGTAGTTCTGTATCTGCAGTGTTACCTGTGCATCCTAAGATATCACACACACTGATGATGAATAATATCCTGAGAGATGAGGCGGGTTTGTGCTGCGGGTGTCCCGGGCGTCGGTATCCTCTCCGTTTGGGTAAAATCTGAATGATGGAAAATATGAAACTGACGCTCGCGCTGCAGATGCAGATCGCGCTGAAGAACACGGACTGAAAGTTCACCACGAATTCAGTGGCGGCGTCGCGGTTCGGACAACAGAAGGTCTCGAGTCGAGGTGATGCCATGCTGGAGTTCGGCTGGAAGAGATTCATTCATTCATTCTGCAGGCACGAGCTGCGAGTCACATCACGAGCTCCAGCATCATGTGCTTCAGTTTAATCCTGCAGTCAGTCACGGCTTTAAACCCGCGCAAGAATGTGCTGCTGATCATCTTACTACGGGCTGCTTTTATTCAAACATCCCCCTCTTATTTTATGTAGTCTTCAATACTTTTAAAATGCCTTTTATTTTATACATTTCATTGTTTTAACCTTGTCCCAGACACACATTTTTTAACATTAAAATATGTATCCTTTTTTTTAAACCTATAATAATATAAACAAAGAGCTTCAATATTTAATTGTTTGAAATTACTATATCAATTATGTACACAAACTAGCCTACACAAGAAAACACGGTTTTCCTGATACACTCAACTGTGTAACAAATTAAAAGTAACCTTTAACACAATTAAATTAGTGAATCATGTCATTGATACAATTATAAAAATGACATAAATCTACTGTGATGCGTGTACATACACTGTTGAACATTGTCACAAAAATATTTTTTGTACAAATAACGTTTACAAACATTTTTATATTTGTATTTTATATATATATATATATATATATATATATATATATATATATATATATATAAAACATATTTATATAATAATAATAAATTATAATATATAAAATGTGTGTGTGTGTGTATATATATATATATATATATATATATATATATATATATATATATATATATATATATATATATATATAGAATATTATTATAATATATAGAATATATTATAATTTATTATTATTATATATTGAATATATATATATATATATATATAGCAATAATTTTAGCTTATTTTTTAATTTATATAATTTAATTTAATAATAAATTTCATCAAATTGAATCTACTAATGTAACAAAATGAGTAATTTAACAAAAAAACAACATTTTAATTGACGTTTCATGTATTTAAGACAGGGGATATTTACCGCTAGTCACTCCGTTCATTTAATTTAGTTAAAAATGACTCAAATCAATGGAGGTTTCTATCTCTCCAATACCATAGTAGTACATATATATATATATATATATATATATATATATATATATATACATACAGTTGAAGTCAGAAGTTTACATCCTCCTAGGCCAAATACATTTTTCAACATTTTCCAACAATTCCTGACATTTAATGGTAGAAAACTACCAAATAAATGGTAGTTTATTTGAAGAATGTGAAATGTCAGAATAATAGTCGAGAATTATTTATTTAAACTTTTATTTAATTGAATTTAACCCTTTCACACACAGTGGCAGGGACGGGTTATGACTTGCAAAGGCCCTGGGGCCAATTATCTCCAAGGGCCCCCCTCCACCCAAAATTGGTGTGGGTGTTATTACCGGTCAGTAATCCATCCCTGCATAGTGGTTTCCTGTATATGGGTTTTGATGGTCTAGTTGCACATCGGTCACTTCAGTGGACGCTATTGCATCATCACATACATTGCCACCCACTGGCCAGCCGTTGTAAGTGCAACAGCATTTTCTCAAATCCAACATGACCAACGGAGTGCCAAAAAAGCACCGGAATATCTTGCCAATCCTTCTATAAAAGGAGACCCTCGCAGGTAAATACAATTTGGTAAAATCAAGTAACTACTAAGGAGTAATACAATTGTAAAATGTTTGAAGAATTGCATAAATGCAATTTTGGGGGGAAATTACAATTAATAATATGTCCACTAAATTGGACATTATGTATTGCTGCTATATGTCAACTACAATTCATTCTATTACTGCGACTTTGTTGTTCTTGAAAATACACAATACAATAAACAACTGAAAAAAAATACTGACTATGTTGTCATAATTCATGCATGAAAGGGTTAAATTGTTTAACTTGGGTCAAATGTTTTGGGTTTCCTTCCACAAGCTTCTCACAATCAGTTGCTGGGATTTTGTCCCATTCCTCCAGACAGAACTGGTGTAACTGAGTCGGGTTTGTCGGCCTCCTTGCTCACACACACTTGTTCAGTTCTGACCACTACTGTTGTATCAGATTGAGGTCAGGACTTTGTGATGCCGCTCTGATATCTTGACTTTGTTGTCCTGAAGCCATTTTGACACAGCTTTGGAGGTGTGCTTGGGGTCATTGTCCATTTGGAAGACCCATTTGTGACGAGCTTTAACTTCCTGTCTGATGTCTTGAGATGTTGCTTCAATATATCCACATAATGTTCCTTCCTCATGATGTCATCTATTTAGTGAAGTGCACCAGTCCCTGCAGCAAACACCCCCACAACATGATGCTCCACCCCCACAACATGATGCTGCGTCCCCACAACATGATGCTCCACCCCCACAACATGATGCTCCACCCCCACAACATGATGCTGTACCCCCCACAACATGATGCTGCACCCCCATGCTTCACTTGCAAGCCTCGCCCTTTTTCCGCCAAACATGACGATGGTCATTATGGCCAAACATTTATAGTTTCATCAGACCAGAGGACATTTCCCCAAAAGTAAGATCTTTGTCCCCATGTGCACTTGCAAACTGTAGTCTGGCTTTTATATGGTGGTTTTGGAGCAGCGGCTTCTTCCTTACTGAGCAGCCTTTCAGGTGATGTCCATATAGGACTCGTTTTGCTGTGGATCTAGATACTCGTCCACCTGTTTCCTCCAGCATCTTCACAAGGTCCTTTGCTGTTGTTCTGGGATTGATTTGCACTTTTCACACAAACTACGTTCATCTCTAGGAGACAGAATGTGTCTCCTTCCTGAGCGGTGTGATGACTGTGTGGTCACATGATGGCGTCTCCTTCCTGAGCGGTGTGATGACTGTGTGGTCACATGATGGCGTCTCCTTCCTGAGCGGTGTGATGACTGTGTGGTCACATGATGGCGTCTCCTTCCTGAGCGGTGTGATGACTGTGTGGTCACATGATGGCGTCTCCTTCCTGAGCGGTATGATGACTGTGTGGTCACATGATGGCGTCTCCTTCCTGAGCGGTATGATGGCTGTGTGGTCACATGATGGCGTCTCCTTCCTGAGCGGTATGATGGCTGTGTGGTCACATGATGGCGTCTCCTTCCTGAGCGGTATGATGGCTGTGTGGTCACATGATGGCGTCTCCTTCCTGAGCGGTATGATGGCTGTGTGGTCACATGATGGCGTCTCCTTCCTGAGCGGTGTGATGGCTGTGTGGTCACATGATGGCGTCTCCTTCCTGAGCGGTGTGATGGCTGTGTGGTCACATGATGGCGTCTCCTTCCTGAGCGGTGTGATGGCTGTGTGGTCACATGATGGCGTCTCCTTCCTGAGCGGTGTGATGGCTGTGTGGTCACATGATGGCGTCTCCTTCCTGAGCGGTGTGATGGCTGTGTGGTCACATGATGGCGTCTCCTTCCTGAGCGGTGTGATGGCTGTGTGGTCACATGATGGCGTCTCCTTCCTGAGCGGTGTGATGGCTGTGTGGTCACATGATGGCGTCTCCTTCCTGAGCGGTGTGATGGCTGTGTGGTCACATGATGGCGTCTCCTTCCGGAGCGGTGTGATGGCTGTGTGGTCACATGATGGCGTCTCCTTCCGGAGCGGTGTGATGGCTGTGTGGTCACATGATGGCGTCTCCTTCCTGAGCGGTGTGATGACTGTGTGGTCACATGATGGCGTCTCCTTCCTGAGCGGTGTGATGACTGTGTGGTCACATGATGGCGTCTCCTTCCTGAGCGGTGTGATGACTGTGTGGTCACATGATGGCGTCTCCTTCCTGAGCGGTGTGATGACTGTGTGGTCACATGATGGCGTCTCCTTCCTGAGCGGTGTGATGACTGTGTGGTCACATGATGGCGTCTCCTTCCTGAGCGGTGTGATGACTGTGTGGTCACATGATGGCGTCTCCTTCCTGAGCGGTGTGATGACCGTGTGGTCACATGATGGCGTCTTCTTCCTGAGCGGTATGATGGCCGTGTGGTCACATGATGGCGTCTCCTTCCTGAGCGGTATGATGGCCGTGTGGTCACATGATGGCGTCTCCTTCCTGAGCGGTATGATGGCCGTGTGGTCACATGATGGCGTCTCCTTCCTGAGCGGTATGATGGCCGTGTGGTCACATGATGGCGTCTCCTTCCTGAGCGGTATGATGGCCGTGTGGTCACATGATGGCGTCTCCTTCCTGAGCGGTATGATGACCGTGTGGTCACATGATGGCGTCTCCTTCCTGAGCGGTATGAGGACCGTGTGGTCACATGATGGCGTCTCCTTCCTGAGCGGTATGATGACTGTGTGGTCACATGATGGCGTCTCCTTCCTGAGCGGTATGAGGACCGTGTGGTCACATGATGGCGTCTCCTTCCTGAGCGGTATGATGACTGTGTGGTCACATGATGGTGTCTCCTTCCTGAGCGGTATGATGGCCGTGTGGTCACATGATGGCGTCTCCTTCCTGAGCGGTATGAGGACCGTGTGGTCACATGATGGCGTCTCCTTCCTGAGCGGTATGATGACTGTGTGGTCACATGATGGCGTCTCCTTCCTGAGCGGTATGATGACTGTGTGGTCACATGATGGCGTCTCCTTCCTGAGCGGTATGATGACTGTGTGGTCACATGATGGCGTCTCCTTCCTGAGCGGTATGATGGCTGTGTGGTCATCATTTCTTTTGATTTTCCCGTGATGTCAAGCAAAGAGGCACTGAGTTAGAAGGTCGGCCTTAAAATACATGCAATTGTCCAAAGGCTTGACATCATTTTCTGGAATATTCCAAGCTGCTTAAAGGCACAGTTAACTTAGTGCATGTAAACTTTTGACCCACTGGAATTGTGATATAGTCAATTAAAAGTGACACAATCGGTCTGTAAACAATTGTTGGAAAAATTACTTGTGTCATGCACAAAGATGATGTCCTAAACGACTCGCCAAAACTACAGTTTGCTAATATGAAATCTGTGGAGTGGTTAAAAAATAGTTTTATTGACTTCAATCCAAGTGTATGTAAACTTCTGACTTCATCTTTATATAATCCAGGCCCTCAGAGTAATGCTCTATTCCACTCCTGGATTTCAACCTTCATGCAGAATTCAGTTTAAACTCTAATCAAACTCACCTGAAGCAGTTCATCAAGCTGATTGCCTCAGTTCAGCTGTGCTGGTCGGCAGATCATTCTCAAAGAATCCACCAAATTCTCTGGCATTCTCCTCCACACACAAACCTTTGAGTTTCTCATCTGCATTCAGCTGCCAATTGATCAAACACACAACAGAGTGAGTACAGTAACGGATCTTTCACAACTATGAGAGTAGCAGGGTACCGAACCGTAAGGCCTAGAGACTTGAAACTTTGGGGAATGGTGGTGCTCGGGCTGGCTAGCCATATGCATAGGATCGGCCCTATCCAAAGGAAAGAAAATGTACTTTTTTGGGGCCTAACTCTTGAACCATAAGAGCTAGAAACAAAATGATGTTCCTGTGATTCCTTGCGTCATGCTGAGGCGTTTTGTCAGTGGTCAAATTTTTGCTCTACCCTTTCATTTTCTCGCTATTTTGGATTGTTTAAATTTTTTTTTTAAATGAACTCGTCCTAGGCCGTTTGCCCAATCGGAACCAAACCAGTGCAGAAAGATTCAGCAGAATCCCCACATGAGAAGTTATCAAAATAATAACTTTTTAATCATCTTTTTTTTAAACTTTTGATTCATCGTTAAACGGTACGCCAAAACGTACGTAGTGGGAGTGGCGACTTTTGCTTAAATGGTTATAACTCTTGAACGGAATGAGATATTATCACCAAATTTGGTGCAATTATGTATCGGGATCATTCGAGGACACACAAAGAATTGTCCATCTCAACCTCTTGGTGGCGCTATAATACAAAATCTAGAAATGGCTCTTACTATGGAACTGTTGGTCCAGTCGACTTGAAACTTTGCATGCTATGTCTTTGTCCAAGATGCCGTCAAGGTCTATGAGGACAGTTGCACATCTTGTAAAACATGGCCGCCATCGACCAATCAAATTTCAGGAGCTTTTAAACAGGGTTAAAAAAGCCCGATTGGAACGAAACTTGGTAGGACTATTTGTCTCTTGGCCCAAGAAGTCTGTGCAAAATATGAAAGGAATTGGCCACCGGGAAGTGCTGTCTTGTTTTACATGAGTGTAAATGGTTGTATATACCGCTGTGTTTCACAAAGACACATTATTCATGTAATAAGGTAGATCTTCTCATTCTGAACAACTTTGCCTCGAGAACTATTGGTGTGAATCAAATAGTTAGTTAAATATTTGAGATTATTTAAAAAACGACTTTTTCAAACTTGTCTTAGACCGTTCGCCCGATCGGAGCCAAACCAGTGCAGAAAGGTTCTCTGGAGTCCCAATATCAACAATTATCAACAAAAGTTACGCCAGATGTTTAAAGTGGGCGTGACCACTTTTTCTTAAATGGTTAAAACTCTTGAACGGAATGAGATATTATCACCAAATTTTGGACATTTATGTAGGACGTCAATCTGAGGACACGTAAGAAGAATTGGGCACCTCTGCCTCTTGGTTGCACAATAATAGTCATGAATGTAAAAAATACCATACGTCTGTGCTACCTAACATGATGTTCTGATATTAAGGCACTTTATTGTTGTTTTAGGTGCAAACAGACTGTCTAATTAATACTTCATATCTGTTACATATGTACTTAAAGGACCTTAAATGCTTGAACACTGTTAATTGCTGCTTGAGCTATATATATATATATATATATATATATATATATATATATATATATATATATATATATATATATATATATATATATATATATATATAATAATTTTTTTTTAGCTTGGCAACCTTCAGGAATGAATAGCAGGGAGTTGGATTAATTTATTCGTTTAAATTGGCATACACACAATTTGAACTAGTAAAACTGTCCATTTGTTGATTGTTACCCATGTCATGTTTAAAGTACCAAGAGGTTGGTACGTGCCATTTAAGAGTACTTAACATGTTTTTTTTGTTTGTTTTTTCGTATAAAGTGTTAATGTGATGAGTAAAATGAGACTGTATAGCTGCAGGCATTGCTTCAGGAAAGGGGCGGAGCTTCAAAGCACAATTTAAGATATAGGAAGCCCCTAACCTTATTCGTGAGTGGACGCGACACCCCCTTTTGAAGTAACCACGCCCTCTTTTGGCGATGCTGCCCCCATTTGGAGGTCTCCGGCCTGCAGCAATGCCTACTTTGAAACTGTAAATATAATTGTTTTAAAACAGCAGGCGCTTTGTTCTCCATAAAATGTTTATAGAAATGTTCATGAGATGCTCTAAATAAAGGAAGCAATTTTAAATTGATAGAGATTAAGAAATCTTCTTAAAATGACTAAAAGATGTATTTATTAAATATGTGAAAGTCATGGCAAGTTCACATTTTAAGTTCAGTTCATTTATTAAAGTTCTATAAACGTTTTACAGTATTAATAATGAATAATAAATATGATATATTTATGTTTAAAATGCCATTTGTAGAAATCCGTATTTAATTTTTTTTCACCTTTTTTTTTTTTTGTATTTTCATGAAGTTTTCTGAAAATAAATTTGGTGGAAAAAAACTAAATCTTTTGATGGATATGATACATTTATTTATATATTTATCCATTTATTTTAAGAGATAAAAAAGACGTTGATGTGTGTGCGGGGCATGTTGTCACACTAAATAAGGGAAGTCTATTATAGGCCTATCAGCAAACCGTAAAACACTCGAGACAGCATAATATAACCGTTAACATACGAAAACATTAAAACATTGTTTTGGCCAACAAATATTGTAATTAATACATTTATTAAATTCATAAGATTAACAAACAGGTGGCGACTTGCCCCAACCTGACATTTATGAAAAGTACTCATGTCCTGACAACACCGTTAAACTTTGAAATTGGAAGTTTAGTTTCGAGGATCAAATTTCCAAAACATATTTTGAACCAACATACAAAATCATTGCTGGAGAAATAACAACTGATATTTACTGGGATAAAGCCCTAGTGACAACTTCCCTGTGTGACAACTAGCCCCGATGTTCCAAATATAATGGAGAATAATTTCCGTTAGATGAATAAAGTGATTTATTTGTGTTTCTCTCTCTTGTTTTCATATTGTGTGTACAAACCTTCACATTGTGTTGGTTTCCCTCCTATCAGGGGTCATCTGATGCTGGGGTCACGACCCCTGGGTGCCCTCTGCTCCAGCATGACAGTTTCCTCCAGGGCTCATCCACTTCCTGTCCCCACATCCACATCTAAAGGTGGCCATTTTTTTTGTATCTCCCTACCGTACAGTCACGCACCGGAAATATGTAATCAGACAGTTATGTGGTTTCTATTTCTATTTGTACAAATGTGTTTTAAAAACACTTGCAATGATCAATGATGATCAGTTACAGCACTTATAAATTATACTCTTTCCCTGATACATTCTTATTCATTTTAGCCTTAAATCTGGATTTTAAAAGTCAACTACAAAAGTACTAAACGACAGATTCATTTTCTCTCATGAGCTGCAGTTTCAATCTGAATGCTTAATTGCAGGAGTGCTGCACTGGGTTCTCTGGCCACTATATGGCGCCGTAATACAATAATATACACGTAGAGAACTTCTTGTGTGGTTCATATATAATGTCTATAACACGTTTAAATGTGAATAGCAGTAGTAGCACTGATTCTGTTGTCAATTATGCACAACTATATCCTAAAATAATGTGCATAACAGACCTACATGTGTATAACTGTATTTGTCAGTCAAATATACTGTATGAAACAGTTAATAGTTAAAACTAATAAATGTTGGTGTCACTACTAGTAATGTGTTGGTGGCATGCTATGTCTAGTGGATACCAAATAGGGACCAATACATATCTATAATAGAAACCAATACAAACCACTAAATCCTAAATGGAATATACAGAACTATGGAAAATATTTAATAGTTATCAGCTGATGGTTCATAACAGTGTTTGTAGTGGAAACCATACATTTGTTTTGAAAAGGACATTTTGCAGATTTCTTTTTTTTTATTATTATATACAGTTGCTATAGTCTACTAAGTTGCTAGGTGGTTGCTAGGGCATACTGAGTGGTTGCCAGGGTGTTGCTTGGGTGGTTGCTACCTGTTTCAAGAATGATGTGGTTGTCTGCTAGAGTTCCCAGGTTGTTACAAAATGTTGCTAGCTGCTTATATGGGTACCTAAGAAGTTGCTAAGATGTTCTGGGTGGGTGAGTGTGTTGCTAGGGTGTGCTTAGTTGTTGCAAGGAGGTTGCTAGGGTGTTTTGGGTGGTTGGCAGGGTGTTGCTTAGATGTTCTTAATGGTGGCTATGTTGTTGCTAGGTAGTTCAATAATGTTTTACTGGTCCGCTAGAGTTCCTAGCAAAGTTATATTGTTGCTAGGGTGTTCAGGGTGGTTGCTAGGCAGTTGTTAGAATTTTGTGGTTGTCTAAGTTCCCAGGTGGTGGCAATATGTGGTAAGCTGGTGGCTAGGGTATAATATGTTTTTGCTAGGGTATTCTGGGTGGATGACAGAGTGGTGCTAGGGTTTACTTGGTTGTTGCAAGCAGGTTACTAGGGTGTTCAGGGTGTTCCTAGGTTGTTAAGGGTGGTTAAGGCGGTTGCTAGAATTTCCTGAGTGTCCTCTAGTGTTCCTAGGTGGTTGAATATGTTGTTAGCCAGTTGCTAGGGTATCCTGAGGTGTTGTTAGGGATCGTTTGGTGATTGACAGGTTGTTGCTAGGATGTTATGGGTGGTTACCAGGACATTACTAGGTTGTTATTAGTGGTTGCTTGAAGAGTTCCCAGGTGTTTGCAATATGCTGCTAACCAGTTGCATGGGTTCCTAAACAGTTGCTAGGGTGTTTGCTAGAATTTTTTGGTTGTCCATTAGAGTTCTTGGGTGGTTGCAATGTGTAGTTAGCCGGTTGTTAGGTTACCCTGAGCTGTTGCTGGGGATCATTTGGGTGATTAACAGAGTGTTGCTTGGGTGTGCTAATGTAGCAGTGGCTATGTGGTTGCTAAGGTGTTCAGGGTGGTTGCAAAGTGGTTTAGAAATGTTGTGGGGGTCTGCTAGACTATGTGTTTGCTATGTGGTGTTTGGGTAATGGACAGGGTGGTGCTTGGGTGTTCTTAGTGGTGGCTAGGAGGTTCCTAGGGTGTTCAGGGTCGTTGTTAGAATTATGTGGAATTCGAGTTCCCAATTGGTTGCAATATGTTGCAAGCCAGTTGCTAGGGTATTCTAAGCTGTTGCTAGGGTGTTCTGGGTGGTTGACAGGGTGTTGCTAGGGTCTACATGCTTGTTGCAATGAGGTTGCTAGGGTGTTCAGGTTGGGTGCCAAAGGTTTTGATTAGATGTTCCAAGTGGTGTCTAGGCTGTTGCTAGGGTGTTCTGGGTGGTTGACTGGGTGTTGCTAGGGTCTACATGCTTGTTGCTAGGGTGTTCAGGTTGGTTGCCAAAGGTTTTGATTAGATGTTCCAAGTGGTGTCTAGGCAGAAACACCCGGAACACCCAAACACCCAGAAAACCTGGTTGTTCTGTTTGGTTAAGTTATCATTAGTGGTTGCTAGAATTTTTTGGTTGTCCACAAGTTCCTAGCAGGTTGCTAGGGTATTCAAAGTGGATGCTAGGGTGTTCAGGGTGGTTGCTGTAATTTTGTGGTTGTCTGCTAGAGTTCCCAGGCAGTTGCAAAATGTTGCTAACTTGTTGCTAGGGTATCCTGAGTGGTTGTTTTGGGTGTTCAGTGTGGTGCCAAGGTGTTGCTTGGGTGTTCTTGGTGGTTGCTATGCTGTTCTGGGTGGTTATCAGGACATTACTAAGTTGTAATTAGTGGTAGTGTAAATTCTAATTAGTGTAGAATTTTGTGGTTGTCCGCTGAAGTTCCTAGCTTGTAGATGGGGTGTTCAGGGTGGTTTTCAGGTTGTTGCTTTGGTGTTCCTAGTAGTTGCTAGGGTGGTCAGGGTGATTGCCAGGCAGTTGTTTGAATTTTGTGGGTGTC
The DNA here is from genome assembly GCA_032164185.1 of Moxostoma hubbsi. Lineage (NCBI taxonomy): Eukaryota > Metazoa > Chordata > Actinopteri > Cypriniformes > Catostomidae > Moxostoma > Moxostoma hubbsi. The sequence continues at coordinate 1,462,319 of JAVLUX010000065.1, forward strand.
CGCCAGAGTTCCTAGGCTGTTGCTAGGGTGCTCTGAGTGGTTGCATGGATTTTTCTGGGTGTTAAATGGGAAGGTGCTAGGCAGTTGCTAGGGTATTCTTACTGGTTGTTTGGCTAACATAGGCAAATGTTACAAGTTTTGTGGGCGTCAGCTTGGATGGCGGTAAGCAGTTTCTAAGGTTTTCAGGGTGGTTAGTAGAGTGTTGCTAGGGTGTTGTGCATGTTAACAGCTAAAATGGCGCTAAAATAATAACCTCAATATAATGAATGTAAACGCAGATTAACATCTCAGGAATTAAGAGTTGTAATTAGATGTTTTATTTCTGTATACCTTGAATACACAAGTCTTATACTTTGCATAAAAGCATCTGTTGAATACATTAAAGAAACATCTAAACCCTCTACAGACAAAATAAGCCAAGTTATATGGAAGTAGCTCTTTATAAAATAAGCAATAAAAATATACTTGACTGATTAAAGTGAATGTGTTTTGTCACTATGGTCATGAACGTCCTTTACAGATAAACAGAACTGACGTTTGTGATGCTGATATTGACAGAACAGTTTCTGGTGTCCACTGAGGGTCACCGAAGGTCAAAATGAGCGTTTGGTTCACTTTACTGCATACAGAGCAGAAAATGGTGCAATCAGAATGCAGACATGGATTCAGGTTTATGACAGAGGTGAGAAAAACATGTTTATTTTCTCATGAGAGCAGTATAAAGGTCGAGTAATCTGATCTAGACTAGTACAATCAGCATCAGCCTATCTACAAGTCTCATTTATTGATTGCTGTGCTTCATTTGCACTTGTTTTCAATTCAGACTCAATCTGAACAACAAGCCGACAGCTCGAATCTAATGAGTGTTAAATTAAATGAACCAGCGCTGATGGAGCACCACGGAGCTGAGAGTGTAATTACTAGAGAGAGGAAATAGAGTGCGTTATTGCAATTAAATCAGCAACAGAGATGCTGCGTGTACGCTCGACCTGCAGACCTGTCAAACTGACAAGAATAGTGTCAACAGCAACTTTGACCTTTGACCCACTGCAGAGCTGTTTGTTTTTATTTTATTGCAATAGACAGAAGTCTGCTAGTAACGGGGTAAAGGGAAAGGAAGAGGTGAGAACCGGACGAAGCAAAAAGATACAAACATAACCACAAACACAAACGGGGCAGCTGCCTGTAGCTCTCTCTCTCCCAAACTGATTGCGGGCCGGGCATGCTTCCTCATGGCCCGGCCCCACCCCACCCTCCTTCAGTCCGGGAAGCCCGGGGCATGACGTACATCCTTCAGGCCCCACCTGCCGCCAGGTCTTCCCCGGACCTGAGAGGGAGACAAGGGGAGGGATAAACAACAACAACAAAAAAAGAGAGGGAAAGGCCAACACTGAACAAAAACATACTCGCCGGTTCCCTGATATGCCGTAGCCTGGTCCTCGGTCACCCCTCCACCCTCAAGTGGACGACAGCCAAGCCTCCCTGGGTGGATCGGAGACAGTCCTCCGGGCCTTGGAGGACGGAATGCCCCGCTGCGTTTTGGTGGATGGTAGGGGTCTCCTCCTCCCCCGGCGGATGGCCGCAGCTGCTCCTTTGTGGTGGATGGTAGTGGCGAGGACTATACCACGACGCATCCTTCCTCCTTCCCCGGATTCAGTGTTTTTCTCACAAAACATGTTGGACTAATAAAACGTCTTGTTTAACCCTTTAAGCCCTGAAGGTGTTTTTAAAGATGTCCTGTTTCAGTGGAATACCCAAAATCAAAGGCCTAAGACTCGACAATTATTTTAAGTGTTTGGTATCATTATAAAGAAACGTTTCACATTTTTTTATTGATATAGATTATGTACATTCTGAAAATGTTGAAAAAACAAAATTAACCGATAATGTACTTTTATTTCCTCTTTCTTTTAATTTGACCAAATAATTAAAATCTGCAACAGACTTTTGGCATACATTGTTTTGCAACACTTTTCTTGAGTTTCTCTTCACTATTGTTTCTTTGTGATGCTCATTTTTAGGGTGAGAGTCCTGGCTAAAGTGCTTTTGTGCTTCATGTCGTTTGATGTTTCAGTCCAATATTTTCCCCTTGACTAGGTTTTTAAAATCAACTATTTGCATATTGGGAAGTTTGTGTTTGTGTCATCAAATCAGCTGTAAATGTATGATTCAGTGTAAGAAACTGTTACTTTAATTGTAACAATCTTTATGTCTTGCTTTTCCGTGTTATTGATCGTAAAACAAGCATTAATGCAGAAGAACAGCAGTATCATTTTACAGCATTATTTATTTACTTTAGCATTTTTGTTTGTTTTTGTAGCAGACCAATCCAATGTTACTCATGAGGAATACTTGTGTATATCTAAATTCTTGGGTTTTGTTTACAACATACATAAACACAACGTTGTCTTCTGCAATACTTTATTTTTATTTTTTTCAAATATATAAGGCATCATATTACCTCCATATAGCTCAGAAAAACTGCTTCCCAAACATTGTTCCCAGTCATGTCAACTGTATCTAAGAAATACTTTGTGTTGATTCGACAAAGCGATCAAAAGTTCCAACATTACAAATATAATTGATCATAGTGTCCAAAAACATCTCCAAACAAATAAAAGATAATAATTGTACATAAGAACTAATTACACATGCAAACACAACAATGACTAAAGGTTTGCATAGCATGCAGACATGATTTTAGTCATGAGATTTCACTGAATGAGTTTCATTCTGTGTCATTTGAGTCATCATTGAGTCTGTGTCATGTATTTGGCGCCATCTCCTGGTGGTCATATGTAACATTGTGCTTCATGTGGATTATCTAATGATCTATACATCTGATTATCTTGTGTGTGGACTCGATTCAAAGATAATCACTGACTCTAAATAATGATATGTGAGATTTTATGCTTTTTATGTGTCGTGAAGTTATAAGCAAAAACGCTGCATATAAGCAACACCAACATAATTATCAAAGACATATATTTAGCTGTTACTCGATATATTTGTGTCTGTGAGTAAAACAAATAGTCTGGTTGTATTTTACTCTTTGAGAGCTTTCCAACAACATATGACACATGAATATTTGATGAGTTTAATGTTTTTACTGATTGCAATAATATGTACAATGTATTTTTTTTTATCGGAACACTTCTGAAGACATGGATTAAACCACTGGATTCGTATGGATTACTTTTAAGCTGCCTTTATGTGCTTTTTGGTCACCATTCACTTGCATTGTATGGACCTACAGAGCTGAAATATTCTTCTAAATATATCCAGCTCAACTCTTTGACTTTTATACACGCCTGTTCTGGGTAATTAAACTGAAGGTAATATATAAGTAGTTAATTTACCTAATTATAGGAAGTAATGCACAAAATCTCTCAAGGAAGCAGATTTAATTAAACTTCCCATAATCTGAATTTAAAAAACTGTGTTAAAATATAAAGTGATACTTTCATACTAGAGGACAATTCTGCTTAAATCTATCAAGTGGCGTGCAATGCAAATGGTCATTTTAATGCTCATACATTCATACTTAAAAAAAAATACTTTTAAGTAATATACTATTAATATACTAATATATTAAAATCAAATTAAGTTAATTACAATTGCATAATCTTAAGACTTTCTACACAACAAGTTTTATAAATTAAACCTTTGCTTATTCTGGCGATAAGTGATAAAAATACGTGTGTGTGTGTGTGTGTGTGTGTGTGTGTGTGGATTTGGATTTGGACCAGAGCAGAATGTGAAGTTCACTATGTTCCAAAGCGTCCCTACAGTGTCCTCCCGTTAAGATCCCTCCGGTCGAGCATCTTAGTCCTTCAGTCTTTACCGTGGTTTATGATGTCCACAGTGAGTATACCGTGATAAAGTTAAATGCCAGTAGAAACGACACCAGAACCACCAGAACTTTCTGCACCCAAAGACACGACTCCAGTTTCTGCTCCAGACGGGAATTAGACATCATCACTCGCATCAACTGCAAGAGACATCAAACGGCAAAACTCTAGTTTTCTTTCCAAGTTCTTAAAGCACGCCAACTTTTCCAGACCATCATGCGGGAGTCACGTTGACATATTTTTCGGAGAACCCCCCCCCCCCCAAATAAAAAAAAAGACTCCAGTTATTCATAAATAATATTATGTGTTTATCTTATGGTAAAGATTTGTGTTGTTGTCCTAACTTTGTAAACATGTGATTCTGGTTCTGTTCACTCTGCCTCACTTTGAAAAGTCTCATTTTATGCCACTAGATGGCAGGAAACACTAGAAAAAATGTTTTCTCCATTACATTCAATTACAATACACAGATGTGAACTGTAGGTGGCGTTCTAACACATTCCATCACAATACACAGATGTGAACTGTAGGTGGAGCTCTAACACATTCCATCACAATACACAGATGTGAACTGTAGGTGGCGCTCTAACACATTCCATCACAATACACAGATGTGAACTGTAGGGGGCGCTCTAACACATTCCATCACAATACACAGATGTGAACTGTAGGTGGCGCTCTAACACATTCCATCACAATACACAGATGTGAACTGTAGGTGGCGCTCTAACACATTCCATCACAATACACAGATGTGAACTGTAGGTGGCGCTCTAACACATTCCATCACAATACACAGATGTGAACTGTAGGTGGCGCTCTAACACATTCCATCCCAATACACAGATGTGAACTGTAGGTGGCGCTCTAACACATTCCATCACAATACACAGATGTGAACTGTAGGTGGCGCTCTAACACATTCCATCACAATACACAGATGTGAACTGTAGGTGGCGTTCTAACACATTTCACCCCTCACAGATGTGCTCGTCCATAGACATTCAGTTTAATGTTCAGTTCAAGCAACACCCTCATTATTTCATTGAATATCTCGGCCTCTGAGTGGACTACAAGCTCAATCTAGGTGTCATTAGAAAGCTGAGATCCTCCCCTTTGCGATGACGTATAACATTTTATCATCAATAGCCTTATAATATTTTTCTGATGATTTGTTTTGCATGCTTTTCCTTCTGGATGGCATATTTTGTTCCGGACATGTAAGATATAACATTGTATTATGTAGCCAAGTAAGATACAGACAAGTAAACAATATAAAATAATATAAAGTTTTTTTGCTATTTGGGGCTTAAAAGCTCAGAGCATAAAAGAAGTTTGTATTTGATAACTTACAGAAATCATATTTCACTTTGTGATTCTTTAGAAAATCTTTTGAATTGTGTTATTGGCAACAAAATAAACTACAAAGTCATGTTCCTGAGAATGAGAGCTTTCATTTGATATATGACTTGTCCATTTATGTGCAACGGGAAGGACTTTTATTTTGATGGAAATATTTCTACCCCATTACCTCTAGGGGGCGCTAATTTTCAATGCGATTGATTTGTAGGCTTATTTTGTTATTTTAAGTAACATAAATGCTTTCAAATGATACTTCATATGCCCGACTTATATATATGGAGACTTTAAATCATTTTTCGTGATATAGCGCCCCACTTTGGGCCCTGCCGGCGGCTCCATAGTTTATTAAACAACTTTTCCAGAACAATATCTCACCATCGTCTGCAGGTCTTGATGCTCATTGGTTGGTGTGACTGGTGGACTTTCAAATGAATTACTAAGAATTAGCTTGGGACGCTCTAGAATGTGACATCGTAACCTGCAAGAAAACATGAAAGAGCAAGTTATTAATTTAAAACATCTCATCTTGATCTACTCTTGATCATCTTAAATGTCTTGCAGCACCGATGAGTTCTTGACAACAAGTTCACTCAAATTAACGAAAATTAGTAAGAAGTAAATCACTCGTTTCTTTTGTCATGATTTTATTTTTCCTATCTTTGCCCATTATACAGTGTAACAAAATACTATTTTAATAAAAACAAAATTTTAATATTGTTTTTCGATTCAAATTTCTAAAACTTCTTTAAAACAAGGTATATTTCCGACACCTTTTACCTGGACAAAATTGACCGACCATAGGAAATGAATGGGAAAGACTGAAAAACTGAGCTATTTTTATTTTTTAAATACAAAATATAAATAAGCCACCATAAATGAGTCCTGAGAGCGCTTCACAGATTCGCAGATATAACTCCGGTGTTTAGAGTGAGACGTCACCTTTGCTCCATGATTTTGGATTTGGAAACTTCTTTCCAGAATTGAGCCAAATCAGGAATTGCAGCTCCAGCACTCGACTCCATCTCTGCTGCCATGACGAGAAACCGGTCCTGCGGTGACGCCTGGAACCCTACAACAAATACACACTTAAATCAGATAAAGCACTAGTTCATATTCTGCAATTCAATATATTCTACAAGAAAAAACAAACAAATGAAAGCGAAAGTTCACACTAAATAGCGAACAAAAGAATGAACAAACAAAAAAAGAATGATTAAAGAATGAAAGACAGAATGGAAAAATTATAACAGAAAAAAGACAAAAAAATTAAAAAACAAAGTAAAATTTAAAAGAGAGAGTGAATGACAGAAAAAGAACAAAAGACAAACAATTTAAAGGAATGAAAGAAAAAGACAGAATGGAAAAAGAAATATATAAAAATTAAAGAACTCACTTTAGAACAAACAATAGAATGAACAAACGAAAAATATAAAATAAAAATACTGTATAAAATGAAAGACCGCGCTTACTGTAAGAACAAACAATATAATAAACAAACGAAAAAATAAATGTACAAAAAATTAAAGTCCGCACTTAAGAACAAACAAACGAATGAACAAACGAAAAATGTATTAAAAAAAAAAAAATGTATACTGCATATAAAATGAAAGACTGCATGTATGAACAAACAAACGAATGAACAAACGAAAAAAATTCAATGTATAAAAAATTAAAGTCTGCACTTAAAAACAAACAATAGAATGAACAAAAATGAAAAATGTATTACATTTTTTTATACTGCATATAAAATGAAAAACTGTATGTATGAACAAACAAACGAATGAACAAACAAAAAAATTAAATACTGTATAAAATTAAAGTCCGCACTTAAGAACAATGAACGAATGAACAAAAAAAATTGACAAAAAATAAATACTATATAAAATGAAAGATTTACTGCAATTACTGTAAGAACAAACAATATAATGAACAAACGAAAAATGTATTTTTAATTTTTTTTAATACTGCATATAAAATGAAAGTCCGCACTTAAGAACAAACGAACGAATGAACAAACAAAAACAAATTAAATGTATCAAAAATTAAAGTCTGCACTTATGAGCAAATAACAGAATGAACAAATGAAAAACAAAATGAATGAAGAACAAATATTATATATATATATACATACTGTGTGTGTGTGTGTGTGTATATATATATATATATATATATATATATATATATATATATATATATATATATATATTAGTATAGAAAAGGTGATTGATGGCCCTATTTTCATGAGAGCGCTAATTCGAAGTGCTTTCATGCTAGCGCAAAGCGTAAATGAGTGTTTGCACTTACTGTGTTAATGAACAGAGGAAAATAAATATCTGGTGAGAGAGAGCGTGACATGTTCTTCACCTCCATGTAGTGAAACTACGATGTCCACACTGGCTCCAGGCTCACAGCTGCTGTTACTGGGTTTAACACGGTATTTTTCTGGAGCTGTTGTCCGAACCTGCACACCACAAAACACGAGATCATTTACCATAAAATAATACAGACCCCATCAAAACAACCAAAGAGAGAAAAACTGCAGAATAGAGTCCAGCAATTTCAAGAACTAAACTCCTCAGGAGGACAAACATGGAGTCTCACCTTAAAAGCCACATGGTTCTTGGTGACATTGTTGAGGACGATCAAACATTTCTTCTCTGATTCTTTAGCACCAAAACTGAGCTCTTCTGCTGGACTGAGACAGAGACAAAACGGACAGTCAAACACGCGTCCATAAACCCAGAATTAATGAAATGTAACTATAAGGAAAGCAGCAAACTCTTATTGAGTGACACATAACAGTAACATGAAGAAACAAATCAACTTGCTGAGCTGCACGAATCACCATGACAACCATTAACACGCAATGTAGCGTGTACCTTCATGTTGTTCTGTCAACTAGAAATATTTTTCTTGATTCAAAGGTTGATTTTAAAAAAACAAAAAAGTCAACTTTTTCTTTGTAATAAAAAAGGACTCAAACTACGTTTCCATCCAAGGGTTTTTTGCAAAAAAGTTTTAGCGCATCAAAATAAAACTGATCAAAACGCAAATTATCGCTAAAATTTCACAAGTGTTGACATCATATTTTTCCATTTAACTCTAGCACATAAACTCAATGTCGATACTTCAAATTGTGCAAAAAACTGGTTTGGAAAAGCAAAATTGCAGTGTCACATGACAGAATTTACCCCAATCGTTAGCCTTTGCTAATCATGATGACAAGATACATCCTTGTGACAGGGCGGTGGGCGGGGCCGTGATGATACACACCCGGTCTCCTATCAGGCTAATTGAGCCTCCGAGAGGGATAAAGGCCGATGCCAGACGGTGGTGCGACGAGAGAGAGAGATCGTTTACGGACGTCCGTCATGTGTGTGTTTGTCTTTTAAGTTTAACATTAAACTATTATTTACATTGTCAAGCCGGTTCTCGCCGCCTCCTTTCCGTTGAACTACGTTACACTGGTGCCGAAGCCCGGGAAGGATGGGATACCCGTCGCAGAGTCCTCGACACTGCCGTCCACCCAGGGGAGCGCCACTGCCATCCACCGGGGGAGAGAGTGGACCGACCACCCGGACGCGGTGAACGGCTGCCGTCCTCGAGGCGGGTGGGGACTGGACTACCCGACCGCCTGGAGCGATGGGGCCGCTGCCGGGGGCGGAGGAGTGTCCCCATGAGTCGCCGAGAATGTGGAGGGGCGTTCTAACCGCCGGGGGTCCTGAGTCTAACTCCGGTCTGCCCGGGGAGAAGCGGCTGTCGTCCGCCTGAGAGGGTGGAGAAGTGATCGAGGACCATGCGATGGTGTATCGGAGAACTGGCAAGTAGGATGTCCCCTCCCTCGTCTAGGTAGACGGGGATGACCTGCCGGCAGACGGCGCGGAAGGTGCGCCCCTCCCCAGGGAAAGGGGGGGGGTTGTAGGTCAGGCCGGGGGCTAATAAAGCATTAAATAAAATAATCACCAAATGAAAAAATATATATATTTTTGACCTATATATGCCTTTTCTTTACACAAACTTAAATTAGCCACACCCTGTTCTGTAGACTAAAAAATCACTAATTTTCTCTAATAATTCTCAATTCAGATGTTAATATAAATTGCACAAAAATGTTGATAAGAAAGATGTCTTGACATCTATCAATCTGGTTTTGATGTAGTTAATGATTATTATGAAATGTCAAAGAATTTATACATTTTATTATTTCCAAAAAAAATGGCATATTAATTAATAGTTTTTATATTTGTCAGTTTACATGCCCAAAATATCAATCTTTTTACACGTATGAACAGAACTTATTAATGACTTACAATATAGTTTTAGATGAAAAGCTTCGTGTTATGAAGGATTTATAAACATGAAATTGATTTACAGCAATTCACTAAAACAGACCATTCAGAAATGCATAGAAAATACCAGTCTAATGCTGATAAAACATGTCTAAATGCTCTTATACTCATGATTCACTAGACAAAAAAATCATAACTTATCTAATGGCCAAAATATAAAGGACATTCAAATCATCACAATCATTTATAATGTTGCTTCATTTTATATCGCAAGCAAATATTCAGTATTGTGCATATGTCATATGTCCCCCAGTTCTAGTGTGCACATGTTTTATATTGAATTTATTTGACATCACACAAGCTTGGCGAACATTGCAGATCACATGACTGATGGCTGCAGGGCTCCAGTAAAATCCATCAGAATCCAGTTAATTCACACAATGGATCCCAACGGCATTACAAACATCAAAGCTGAGGAATATCAGACGAGTGTTTCTAATGTCGGCTCACTTTCATTTTTATCTCGTATTCATTCCAGTGTGGATTAACAAGTGTGTCGTGGTGTGAACAATCACCTGGAAAAGCTCGTGACAGGATTAGAATTCCGCTCTGTTGTTTACATTGAGAAATCGTTATCTGAGAATTCCAAGGAATTGTTTGAAGTTCCGTGTGCTTCGTGTGGTTTTACAATTTGGCATGAAAACTCAGCAGAAACGTGAAAGTGAGTCCAACAGGTTTGGAACAACAAACATGAACACAGTAATTTACCTGATGTGTATTAAACTGCCCTTGAATGTGGACGTGGGTTTTCTCGCCGCCCTCAGTCGAACGGACCCGTCTCCTCTGTCAAGGTCTTCTGACTTCAGACTGTCCTCGTGAAAATTGACCTACAAAATAATAAACGCACAACACAACGATATAATGAATGTGATAATGATCTTAACCAACAAAAGCATAACATAAGGAAGAGAACATATACATATACAGTGGCAAGAAAAAGTATGTGAACCCTTTGGAATTACCTGATGAAACTTAAGGTTGAATTGTTTGGGCATAAAAAGGGCACCACATACCAACATGAAAACATCACAACAGTGAAGTATGGTGGAGGGAGCATCATGATTTGGGGCTGGACTGCTTGCCATCATTTAGGGAAAAATTCATTCCCAAGTTTATCAAAATATCCTACAGGATAATATCAGGGTGTCTGTGTGCCAGCTGAAGATCAGTAGAAGTTTGGTGATGCAGCAGAACAACGACCCTAAACATCAAAGTAAATCCACTACAGGATGATCCACCTTTTGGAGTGACCCAGTCAGAGTCCAGACCTGAACCCAATAGAGATGCTGTGACCACAAGAGAGACACCAGACATCCGAAGAATATGAGCTGAGGCAGTTCTGTAAGGAAGAATGATCCAGAATTCCTTCTGAACGTTGTGCAGGTTTAATCCGCAGATACCGGAAACACTTGATTTGACTTGATGCCAAAGGAAGGATCAACCAGTTATTAAATACAAGGGTTCACTTACTTTTTCCACAGCACAGTGAATGTTTAAAGGGATGTGTTCAATAAAGACATGAAGGATTATAATTGTTTCTGCGTTGTTAGTTTAAGCACATTGTGTTGGTCTATACTTGACGAGATCACAATTTATGACCAAACCAGCGAATTACAAAGGGTTCACATACTTTTTCTTGCCACTGTATATTAGGGCTGTCAATCGATTTATTGCATATGCCGATTAATTGAATTAATCGCATTCATAAATATTTGCTGAGAAAGCCCCTCAAATAACAATAATTCAATATATAATGATTAAATAGTTCTATTGAAATCATTATAAATACAATAATTCTGATTAGGGAGGCGCCGATATCGATACCAAAAACTATAGGCCAGTACAGATATTTTGACACTTACCTTATTTTGTCATGAAATCATCGTTTTACTCGGGAATGCTTAAAATTTTTTATAAAGCGCTAAAAAAATATTTTTTACTCTAAGAACAAATAATTTCGGATGTCAAAGTCGTCTGGTTTCAAAGTGTTTTGGATGGTTTATAGGCAAGTGCCGCACAAAGTGTTACTAGTTCATTATAAATCACTTTTTATTTAATTTTTTTTTATATATATATTTATTTTATTTTTTTCGGCGTTTTCATGCTTATTACCGATATGCCGATGGTTTTCATATGGTCAATAATTGGCTGGTAAATATCAGCTGCCGATCTGCGTTTTCCTAATTCAGATCATTCAAATGCATTACATGATCGTTGCAGACGAGTAACGCATCGATAAGACATGACAAAAAGTGGCCTTTGAAGGCAATATATTGTTTATTTCCATATAATTGTACATAAGCTAATCCATTTTGCAATTGAATTGATCAATCTGTCTGAGATAAGGTTGACAGATTTTAAGGACACATCAGTGTACACAAGCGTCAGACGGACGTTTCTGGAGCGTCTCGCTTTCTTGTGTCGTGTCAAACGAAAGGTTTTTAGGATGCCGTCAAGTTAAACGTAGTGTGAAACTTAGAAAAACATGCCAAGAGGACACAGACGTCCAGAAAGGCTCTCCGTTCAGCTGTGTTTGAACGCAAGAACGCGGTTTCATCTTGTGTTGTCGTTAGTGTTAATCAAGCCTGAGTGTGGTTTGTTGTCTGGACAGCTGGAGTTTCGCTTACTGCCCCCTGCTGAAAACAGGTGGCACTTCAATCTTGAATTGCTCCAACGGTACAGTGGGAATATTCCCTATTAAGGTCTGGTGACGTGATAATTTGTGTGATTTATTACATTTTTTTTATATAATTGAATGTGTTAAATCAACAGCCCTAAAAAAAAATTAAAAAAAAAAAAATATATATATATTTTTCTCTTTATTTTCTTCGATTTTCTCCCATTTTCTCCCAATTTGGAATGCCTAATTCCCAATGCGCTCCCGAGACCTCATGGTGGCGTAGTGGCTCGCCTCAATCCGGGTGGCAGAGCACGAATCCCAGTTGCCTCCGCGTCTGAAACTGTCAATCCGCGCATCTTATTAAGTCGCATGTTTAGCCTGTTACCGCGGAGACATAGCTATTCTCCGCGGCAACCAGGCACCACGCGCCCCATTGAGAGTGAGAACCACATTATAGCAACCACGAGGAGGTTACCTCATGTAACTCTACCCTCCTTAGCAACCGGGCCACTTTGGTTGCTAAGGAGAACTGGCTGAAGTCACTCAGCACGCCCTGGATTTGAACTCGGTAGACAACGTCAATACTCGCCGAGATACACAAGCCCCCCAAAAATGCCATTTCTAATCTGATTGGCAACGACAACACAACTCGTGTAACTTATCATCAGTAAGTGTAAGATTTCGTTTTTGGTGCTTAGTAGCAAGTGATCTACATATCCATAAGCAGAACTGCATTCGTCTGTGAAATAATCAGTACTTCTTACCTACGGATGGAAAAAACTGCTGATCAGAGTCACATTTTTCCACATTTTTTGCCACACTATTATCAATTTTCAGATAAGCCCGTCCCTGAACGAACTGTGGTCTCATCTTGGCTGAAAGTTTGGCTAAGCAAATCGATTGGTTGCGTGACTGTCTAAATAGAGGCAATTAATTCCCACAGATGCACGACTAAACATGAAAACCATTGACATACAAACCACCAAACTGTGATTTCACACTATTGAAACTATCCCAGAAATGTTTAACAATGTCTCAGTTCCACTTCAAAACCTCTGACGAGGTCAGAAAGCCACAAAAAAACTGCTGAACACACACACACACACACACACACACACACACACCGTCTTTGTGCTGCTGCTGCAGAAGTGGACCAGACGAAACTCGAGCAAAACTTCCGAGTTGCTGTGAACAGATGCGGGAAAAAGGCGGGAGAGGATGTATGTCATAGGTCAAAGGTCAAAGGTCACCACGTAATGGGTGTGACGCTACAGTAGGTACAATCGAGGGGCCTTTTGTGACACATTTCAAAACAATTAGGAGGCAGTTGAGCTTTGCAATGTTGTGGACTTTATTCAGTGTTTGATTGAAGTGAAATGTCAGCATTAAACATCATTACATGAAAATCGCAACATAGAAAATAGCAGCAATTTGAATTGAATTTCTATACATCAAACTATGATTTATGAACAACTGGAAAAATTCAACTACAAAATTATATTGCGTTTTTATTTTATGTGTTTTAACAATCAGAATCGACATCATTAGTGCTTATTCATTCGTTTATGGATCATTAGTGATGAAATAAAGTATTTATATATGGGTAGTTAACATGAAGTACAACAAACAAAATTTAGCAAATTATTTGATCATTATTAAGCATGCATCTTTTGATTTCATTATATACTAATGGAGAAACCACATGGATTTTGTGTTTTCTAAAACATTTTTTTTTTCTTCAAAAAGAAATGAAATGAAAATAATAAACAATTAGTGAAGGCAAAAAGGTGCTTTTAAATGATGATTTTACGATACACAATAAAACCTTCATGTTGATATAAAATGGGCACGTTCTGTTCACTACCCATATGCACATCGTCTCTGGCAAACATACAGAAATGAATCACCATCAGTTAGAAATCACTTTCATTAACAAACAATTTTCCTCTTTTACAGCAGCTGTGACTCTGAGACGTCAAATGATAAAATAAAGTCATTATTTTAGAACTTAAGCAACTCTAAAAAAGCTGTCAGGTTTAAAATAAACAGTAAATGTGGAAAAGCACATTCAGCTTCAATGTGGTGGAGTGTTAGTGCACAAAAAACAAAACGATTCAAAATGTATGTAAAAATAGCTCGCTATAAAAATGAGTGTTAAAAATGGTTTGAAACTTCCATCATGACTAAAGTTATCCGTCCTTCCTCTTTAAATATGAAGAAAGCGATCACATGACATTACTGTGGTTTAAAATAGTTCCTCTGTAAGACTTTAGAGAAAGCTCTGACGGAGTGTTTGACGGATTGGAATGTGTTTTAATCTGTTTGAAATCGAGCAGGATACAATAAAGGTGTTTTTAATCCCCATTTCTCCCAATTTGGAACACCCAATTCCCGCTACTTAGAAGGTCCTGTGGTGGCGCAGTTACTTGCCTCAATCCGGGTGGCGGAGGACGAGTCTCAGTTACCGCCACTTCTGAGACGTCAATCCACGCATCTGATCACGTGACTCGTTGTGCATGACACCGCGGAGACTCACAGCATGTGGAGACTCATGCTACTCTCCACGATCCACACACAACTCACCACACGCCCCATTGAGAGAACCACTAATCACCACCACGAGGAGGTTACCCCATGTGACTCTACCCTCCCTAGCAACCGGGACAATTTGGTTACCCCATGTGACTCTACCCTCCCTAGCAACCGGTCCAATTTGGTTACCCCATGTGACTCTACCCTCCCTACAACCGGGCCAATTTGGTTACCCAATGTGACTCTACCCTCCCTAGCAACCGGTCCAATTTGGTTACCCCATGTGACTCTACCCTCCCTACAACCGGGCCAATTTGGTTACCCCATGTGATTCTACCCTCCCTAGCAACCGGCCCAATTTGGTTACCCAATGTGACTCTACCCTCGCTAGCAACCGGTACAATTTGGTTACCCCATGTGACTCTACCCTCCCTAGCAACCGGGACAATTTGGTTACCCCATGTGACT
>JAVLUX010000065.1:1482500-1502500 GCA_032164185.1 Moxostoma hubbsi
CCCGGTTGCTAGGGAGGGTAGAGTCACATGGGGTAACCTCCTCGTGGTCACTATAATGTGGTTCTCGCTCTCGGTGGGGCGTGTGGCGAGTTGTGCGTGGATGCCGCGGAGAATAGCGTGAAGCCTCCACACGCCCTACGTCTCCATGGTAACGCCCTCAACAAGTCACGTGATAAGATGCGCGGACTGACGGTCTCAGACGCGGAGGCACATTAGGAATTGGGCGTTACACATTGGGGAGAAAAAAATAAAAGATTTTAAAAAAACGACTGGCCGATAAATATTGGCAGCCGATACTTATACTCACCGTTTGAAAAGTATAGACACAAGACATAAATAATATGTGTGTTTACATGATTTTACTGTATTTAAATCACTTATAATCCGCATCTGTGGAACGTTATAGCCAATATTACAACCTGGTAATCTCAGTATTCAAACTGACTTCACACAGATGTGGTTAATAAGTGATTTTATGACACTAAAATCATGTTAACACTCATATTGTTTATGTCTTGTGGCTATAATTTTAAAACAATGAGTTTACGGATTGACCCCATTGACGTCCATTGTAAGTGTCTCATTGTAACCAATTTTTTTTAATAATCAAGTGCCGAGTAGAAACACCACATTACAGCATTACACTGCAAATGATGTTGATTGAGCTTAACTTGTATTGAATCCGGAATATTCCATAAGGGCGCAGAACGCTTTGCTCGTTAAAGACGATGTCATGAATCAAGAATATTGATTTAGAAGCTCGAGTACATGATTTCAAAAGTGCAAAAATCACTATTAGAAATAAACAATGGGTGAACCTCATGAAACCTGTCAAGAACATGTCTGGGCCAGGTTGTACCCCAAAATCAAACGACAGAAAGAAGAAATTATATTATGCATAAAGCCACTTAATTAGTCATTTTTTACCATTGCGAATAATGGGAATTACAAAACAAATCCGGATCCATTAAGGTGATGAATTGAGAATTTTAGGCAAATAATTTGCTTAATTGACATGAAAATAATGTCATATTACAAAAAAATCAAAATGGTTTTAAAATAGGCTTAATTTACCATTTCTATTCTTAAAATGTACATTTAGTCATTTAGCAGATGCTCACAAGAAGCAATTTCACATACAATATCTGCAATATCGCACTGCCAACATCCAACAGTAGCTAGAGCAAAAGAAACGTTATTATTCATTTTAAATATAATATTTAGTGCCATTATGAATGTAGACTGGTTAAGTGCTCGTAGAAGAGGTTGATGGTATCAGTTCAGAGGAACAGACTAAGTGATTGATCTTAAAAGGGACTTTGTGCTTCTATGCGATGGGACCATCAGATGTCACTCTAGAGAGCGCATGAGGGGACACAGTCCTACTCTTTGCCTCCTCTCCACATTTGACATAAAATATGACTTGCACATGTTTTCGTGAGATTCACCCGGAGGTATTTTTAGGCTAGTGTTTGAGGGGCAGATTTAGAGTGCGAGTCAGAGCAAATGTGGTATATTTACCTTTTTGGGTTTGATTGTTTGCTCGGAGTTGAAACTGGACTCCAGGGCCTCTTTGGATTCGGATTCGAGGTCTTTGATGTCGCTCTCGTCTTCACTGACGACTGGACCATTCTCGCTGATCGGAGACTGGAAGTCATCGTCCGGTAGAGGCGGATAACTGTATTTGAATTGGTCCTGTTTCAAAATAAATAAATAAAATAATAACTCTTAGATCCTCGTATTAGTGCATGTGGAGGCGACTCAAGTCTATGCCACATAAATATACAATTAAACATTCTATAATTGTCATTTTGAAAAAATATATATAAGTTTAAGCCTTCTAACAACATACAGTGTGTGTGTGTGTGTGTATATATATATATATATATATATATATATATATATATATATATATACACACATATAAAATGAAATAAATATTTTTTTTTTTATAAATTTAAATATTAAACTTATTTAACTAAAATTTATATTTATATATAACAAAAATACGTTTATATAAATAAATTATATATATATAAATTATTTATAAATGTAAATATATATATATATATTACACAAATTTATAAAAAAAACATATATAACTATAAAATATATATTTATATATAATATATAAATATATTAATTAATTTATATATATATTTTTTTTATACATTTAAATATTAAACTTATTTAACTAAAATTTATATTTATATATAACAAAAATACGTTTATATAAATAAATTATATATATATAAATTATTTATAAATGTAAATATATATATATATATATATATATATATATATATATTACACAAATTTATAAAAAAAACATATATAACTATAAAATATATATTTATATATAATATATAAATATATTAATTAATTTATATATATTTTTTTTATACATTTGAATATTAAACTTATTTAACTAAATAAATTTATATTTATATATAACAAAAATACGTTTATATAAATAAATTATATATATATATATATATATATATATTACACAAATTTATAAAAAAAAAACATATATAACTATAAAATATATATTTATATATAATATATAAATATATTAAATAATTTATATATTTTTTTTTATACATTTAAATATATGTATATATATATATATATATATATATATATATAACTAAATAAATATATATTTATATATAATAATTATTTATAAATGTGTGTGTGTGTGTGTATATATATATATATATATATATATATATATATATATATATATATATATATATATATATATATATTACACAAATTTATGAAAAAAAATATATATATATATATATATGTAAACCAAACCATTATTGTAAATAAAAATATACGATTAGTAACTTTTGTAGCCAAGTAGATTCAAAATGTTTAATGCAAGAATAAAAATGGCATGTTTTCCACTAAATTAACACAATGGGGCATGGTACTGAATTATTTTAATTTATACGCATAAATAACAATACATAAACCTACAATATTTACATCCGTACATTTTAATATATTAAATTTTTTTACCAATTTTTACCCGTTCTTGAGACTTACTGAAATGTACCGATTATATAATTAAAATCATGCTAATATTCACGACGTTACTTGATTATATATCGCCAGCGAAATCATTTTGAAAACATTGTGAAAATCCAATATATCGCTCATCGCTAGTGAAGACATTTTTCCAGTCACTCAAATGATCGTTTTATTTTTAACGTACCGTCCCGCCCATGTGCGGTGGCAGGTGCTCGGGGTCAATATACATCTGGATGTCACTCTTGGAGACAAACTTGAGTTTACTGATGGCTTCAGGGCCCAACCACGTCTTCACAATCTTCCAAGCAGCTGCCATTCAACACACAATCAAGACTCAAATCCATAAATGGCATCCAGCGGAGCAGACATCATTTGAAACGTGCCCATTTACACTTCGCCAGTAATAACAACTCACCATTCATGATCCAAGGCATGTCGTACATGATCATTTTAGCTGTGAAAAGAAATGAATTAACATAAACTGTTAAACAAACCAAATATGTTTAAAACTGTTGTGCAACAGTGACAGATGCCCTCTATAATACGCTATTATTATTTACAGAGATCCTAGAAAATTCTGCAATAACATCTACTTCTATAACAGCGGTACACAATCATATATAAGTTTTATAAATAGACTGTACTCACAAAGAAACTTTGGATAGTACACTTTGAAGCAACTAATGATATACTTCACAAAGTCCATATCCTAGAGGAGACAAAATATGGGAAAGGAAAGACTTTATGATTCACAGTCATGGCCTGAGAGCAGAATAAAGACTCAAGCCAAGATATGTACTTCTACTGCTGGTAATCCATGTAACTTTCCAGCCACCGCAGGAGTTGAGCTAATAATGAAATGTAAACACTGTAAACCCAAACTGCGTAGAAGTTTATTCTGATCTGAAGGCTGTTGTGCAACTGTAATGTTTACCAATGGCCAAGTAACCTTTAGCCTTATTTGATGCTGATGCATCAATTTGACATTGATATTTCATCAAAATGTTTGTTAGACACAAATAGGTCAGATGTCATGAGGCTAGTTTTCGTATAACGGAACAATGATGTAATTGGTGAAGAACAAAAACATTTTAGATCAGATGAAAAGAAGATATAAAACATACAGTAGGCAAAACATGTTCCTACTCCCTGAAAGATATTCATGAAATAAGTGTTGTGAAATATCTCGCCGCTCTCTGTGACCGCTCTAGTAAACAACAAACAATTATGTGTCCAGAGACGATGACACTTTTCACCTGTCAATCATTTTACACGTTCTCGTAGTGTTGTAGTTGCAGCGAATTATTGAGGCTTAATGCCATTTTTATGCCACGTTGTTCATTAAAGTTGTCAGTTGAGGGCGCTGTTTTGCTGCTGTTGCTTTAAACAACCGTTTCTGAGCAATGTTGGTTTCAAAGCCCATCTGTTATCTTTGGAGTGCAGGGTTTTGAAAAGAGGGGGCGTGGCTAATTCAACAGCGCAGGTTGATCGTGCCGATAGTTGATTTTTGGAACTATCGGTTATCGGCAAAAATCGATGTCGATAGTTGCTAATAGTTTTCTCATTATTCATTCATTTCAAAATAAGAGTACCTGGTGTGTTTCGTGCGTGTTTATACTTAAGTCCTGCTTTGTGCAGCAAATCTTTATTTTTTCTGGTTATTAATGGGATTTTGGTCCTGCATCTGGGATTTTATTCATTTTGGACTCTCTGTCTTTGTCCGCGATAGTAAAGAAAGAATAAAAACATTTTGACGTTCTATAAATCTATTTTAAGGACTATCAGCTGATTAATTGTTTTTTTGCATTCCCATCACCTTCAAAAGGTGGCAAAATTCACTATTGGTCAACCTCTACTTCATTTGAACTATCCCAATTATCCCGATTCTTAAATTCCCAAGATCGATGTTTTAGTTTGGTTGTGTAATTTATTACATCTGTTAAACAAATAGCAAGTGAGCTGCATAGTTTGGGCTCTATTGATAATATTTGGAAATTTATATTTGTATTATTTTCTTATTATACCAAGCTAGAATGCTCCCTGTATAATTTAAAGCATTAGCCAAGATAATTTCTCTTATATGTAAGCAAAATGGGCATTGCAAGTGAAATAAACCTAAAGTAGTTCAAATTGTATGTGAATTGGAATCCAATCAATTTGGGAATTCTGTATCGATATCCAGGCCAAAGGAGACATGCCAATTGTGTTTCTAGGCCAAAAGTTATAAGACGACAAAGTCAAAGTTTACGCTCATGGTGGCGCTAGAGGGTTTGATGGAGAGACCCCAAAGTTGGTCATATTGATGTTCAGACACTTAGCAATGGGTGTGCCAAATTTGAAGACTTTCCACCAAACGGTTCAGTGTTATAATGGTTCGAACACTTCGCTATGGTTCTCAGTTCCTCATAAACCTCCATTCACCAAAATCACACATCAAAGAAAATCTTCACGCTTCAGATGACCTTTGAAATCCTCCTTCAACTGATATAAGAAATGAAAAATTTTAATTAAAATAAAAATGTTCCACTAAAGTAAAAATGTATCTGATCTACAACAAACAATGTATGTCTCCGTAGCCAAGATACCTCAACATACACGACCTAATATTCTATACGCGCAAAGGCTAAATTAGTCATTTTTGAGAATCCTTACAGAGAGCAAATTAAAGAGACACTAATCCCTTCATTTAAAATGTGCATTAGGTTTGATTATGCCGAAGCTTTGACCTTCAAGTAGCGTTAAACAACCACATTTCTGCTGAAGAAACATGAGACGGCAAGATAAGCGTTTGATGGGGAATTCTCTGGGATTAGGCAATTGAGTTGGATTGACCGTTCGGGATTAAAAGGCCATGTAAATCTGTAAAGTATTAAAGCAGTGAACGGCATGTGTCCCGCTGGACATACAGCTAATGACCTCAAGATGCCTGCCAGAGTATTCGTATTTTATATCAGTTATTTTTTATGGAAATTCAAAGGGATAAATGTATACATTAACCATATATATTGCCTATACAATTGGTCACTTGAGTTCACTTTTGAGCGGGTCAAAAATTCAAATGGCACTTGTACAGCAGCATGTTTAGACCCAAATTATAAAACTAATCTTTTTTCGTTTAAGGAAACATGAGACGATCACTCTGAACTGTATAATCACAACAGCACCACAGAAAGGAGAGGAAAGTAAATGAACGTACGATGTTACTGAGGCCGGACTCAGACATGTCGAACACAACCGTCAGCGGCATTCCGGGTTCGCGTTTGGCATAGCGCTCCAACCAGAATGCCACGTACCTCTTCTTGTCCGCAGTCGTCTTTGTATCCTTTACGTGAAGCTTTACTTTGAACCAGACTGCACACAAAACAGATAGACAGATCAATCAATCAAACAACCAAGTAAATACCCCAATAACATTTCTTATAATATCGTTTTTATAAACTTATATTCAGAAACGATACGAAATAGTTTTAAAAGGTATTTGTTCACAGGACCATTTAAAATGAACTAATAAAGGCAAATAGGTTTAAAAATCCTTACCATGCACTTTCATATACAATTTAACATAAAATATTGATTTATTTAAAAGTTCATGCGCATGTTATATGTCATCTACCAAACACACACAAGCGAATAGGGATGGGTTCACAAGCTCTCGATTTAATTCCGATTCATCCGAGTATGTTTATTTGGCTTACATAATAAAGTAATTTACTCTCAGTTAATGCTGTTAATTATTTAGGGGACCTTCTTGGTACATTATGAAAATATTAATTATTAAATTTTTGCTCATATAAAAATCTACAAATTCCATGAATTGTACCAAGAACAGAAATTGCATATATTTGTTACATTTTTATTGTTTACATGCATAATTTGTACTATTTACAAGTATTTACACTGATATGTAGAACAGCTGCTAAATCGGTACTGTCTCTTTAAGAATAGCGTCAGTTCAGTGGGCGTCGCAAAGAAGTGTTACAGTTGAGTGCATTTATTTTTATCCCCAATTTGGAACGCCCAATTCCCGCTACCTAGTAGATCCTCGTGGTGTTGTAGTGACTCGCCTCAATCCGGGTGGTGGAGGACGAGTCTCAGTTGCCTCCGCTTCTGAGACCGTCAATCCGCGCATCTGATCATGTGACTCGTTGTGCATGACACCGCGGAGACTCACAGCATGTGGAGACTCATGCTACTCTCCACGATCCACACACAACTCACCACACGCCCCATTGAGAGAACCACTAATCACCACCACGAGGAGGTTACCCCATGTGACTCTACCCTCCCTAGCAACCGGGACAATTTGGTTACCCCACGTGACTACCCTCCCTAGCAACCGGGCCAATTTGGTTACCCCATGTGACTCTACCCTCCCTAGCAACCGGACCAATTTGGTTACCCCATGTGACTCTACCCTCCCTAGCAACCGGACCAATTTGGTTACCCCATGTGACTCTACTCTCCCTAGCAACCGAATCAAAGACACTTTGATACCACAAAGATACATTTGTAACTTCACCTACAGAGTTTGTTTCCCTCTTTGTCGTATCCGTGTAGATAAACCGCGCCGCTCTCAAACATCCAGCGAGGAATACTGCTCTCTGTGACGTCTACAGGAAGAACACAACAGCAGTTAAATACCACTCACACATCAACACTTTCAGTTTAATGGAAACTCACAATACGTGATCAATACCACAAACACCACGGTTTCCTGGAGAACTTTGATAAGTGACAATCAGTGCTGTTTGTTTATGATAATCAGGTCACTTCTTCATTCTGTGGCACAAACGAGCTCCAATAAATGAAATGAATAAGCCGCTACTTTTAAGCTTACGGTTGAGACAAGGCGAGTATTTTATGTTGCAGCAGAGGGTTAGGATAACCCAATATCCACACAATAACAGTCTTCATTAGCTTAAAACAAGCAGAGAAGTCACTTGACTGGTGTCATGCTACAAAACTCTGTAATTGTAAGGCACAGATGGAGAAACAGAAGTAATGAATTATTCACAAAGAACTCATGATCATGTTTTAATTCAGATAAAGAAAAATAGTAACCATAAATGAATGTCATCCAGTATAACAAGACTGACATACAGAATATCTAAAGTCAGTCCTTTTAACAACCGTTTTTAAGGAAGTACATTTTGTCTCTTTCAAACTTCAACCCAAAATCAAAAGATGCATATATAGTTCTCATAAGAGTAATGCAAAGTGCTTATACATCATGGTAGTTTTTGTTTAACTGTCTTTATACTGATAAAAACAATGTACGATTATCCCGGGCTCAATACACGTTGAACTCAATCGACAGCATTTGTGGCATAATATTGATAACCACAAAATGTCATTTTGACTCGTCCCTCCTTAAAAAACAAAAAGGTTTGAGGTTACAGTGAGGCACTTACAATGGAAGTGAATGGGGACAATCTTTGGAGTGTTTAACTCTTAAAGCTCAGATGGGCCAGCCGGTCAAAAAAAACCGAAACAAATATCAAAATATTAATAACGACAGTCTCGACCAACACAAAATAAGTTTTGTTTGAAAGTTTCAAAGCTCGACTTTATAATGCATGTGGACATTATGACCAAAACTGAACAAGTGCTTTAAAATCTGCAAATAAATCAGAAGTGTCCCGATAAAATTTTTTACCGTACATATTGCAATCAATAAAAACATCAAACTCATCAAATATTCATGTGTCATATGTTGTTGTAAAGCTCTTAAAGAGTAAAATACAACCAGACTATTTGTTTTACTCACAGACAAAAATATATCGAGTAACAGCTAAATATATGTCTTTGACAATTATGTTTGTGTTGCTTATATGCAGCGTTTTCACTTATAACTTCACTAAACATTAAAGGAACTATATATAACATGCCATTTAATTAGAGTCAGTGATTATCTTTCAATCGAGTCCACACACAAGATAATCAGATGTATAGATCATTAGATAATCCACATGAAGCACAATGTTACATATGACCACCAGGAGATGGCGCCAAATACATGACACAGACTCAATGATGACTCAAATGACACAGAATGAAACTCATCCTGTGAAATCTCATGACTAAAATCATGTCTGCATGCTATGCAAACCTTTAGTCATTGTTGTGTTTGCATGTGTAATTAGTTCTTATGTACAATTATTATCTTTTATTTGTTTGGAGATGTTTTTGGACACTGATGAATGATGTAAAATCATGCTAACACACATGTTGTTTATGTCTTGTCTATACTTTTGAAACAGTGAGTATTTTAACGTTTTAATGATTAAACCCCATTGACTTCCATTGGAAATGTCTCACTGGAACACAGATTTGTGCTTCCAGATGCATTAGATCAGTGAGAATTTGGGGGAAAATGTGCTTGTATGTCATGAAAATGTCAAAATGCAAAAACAAGAAGCAAAATATAATTTCATATCTTTCTTTACAAACGTGACCTGGTGTTTTTCGTGAGATTCGACCAACAAAAATCCAACATGCATGTGAGTAACTTCCTCACTTTGGTCTGATATGTGAAAACCCACCACACGTTCATTCATACCATTCACGTTAAACTCTTTCCTCCACTGTAAGCTCTCATCGATCATTTTTAAGGTGTCCTCCACAACGAACTGCCTCCATGTGAGGTAAGCTTCAGCCAGGGCATCATCTCGGAAGAGTTTCTCCACATCCCTTGGGTCATATTTATCTGTGGACTCTGGGACATTGTGTTAGTGTGAATGAGCGTCTGAATCAACACAGTACACACATTTCTGTCAACCAAAGGAACCTTGTCAAGTGTGACAATAACTAAATGCATATTCTATATAAAATCTATTCTTTATACATCTGAACTGTTCAACATTGTCTAAATGTAATAATTATGTAATGTAAATAATAGTGATGTAAAATCAAATTTGACCCACATATTTGTTTTACCTCTGCACACAGTAGGAATAAATTCAAGTCAGAATACTATAATTGTTTTGTTTTTATGAACCTGCAATTTTGACTTTAAAAGTAAAAATATCAGGAACACATTAAACTAGCCATAGAAAAGTCATAAAACATTATTTCCAGGGTTCTGCAAGACATTTCAACTAATTTCTACTGTACTGTATCTACAACAATGTAATTACCCTTTGTGTGACCTTTGGGACATTTTGGTCTTTTTTTTTTTTTCCTTCTCTCGATCATTTTGGCTGTTAATGCTAATGGCATAAATTTAGCCAAAGGAGTGTATTTTAGGGGGAATTTGGATCTTTCAACCTCAGTTCTTATAATATATCTATAACACATTTTACACAAAATAGTTTCACTCAGGACCTTCAGGGCAAAAATGTCCCCATTGAAACTCATTATAACAGTGCCATTAAATCATAAAATCACGAATTCTGTGATATTACGGTTTCATTCCGGAGCCCTGACTTCAAAATGTACATTTTTTATATTTTCCACCAGATAGCGCTATTTTCCTCATGTTTAGCCTATGGAGCAAATACAAGCTTTTACCCTATTCTCTGTTTGCTGTATTATAGTATAGTATATTAATTAAATAAATGATGCAGCTAAAATTGTGTGTGTGTGTTGGTATGGGTGTGTGTGTGTGTGTGTTGGTATGGGTGTGTGTGTGTGTGTGTGTGTTGGTATGGGTGTGGGTTTGTGTTTGTAAAAACGACAGTGGCATTATATAAACAAAATGCCATTTAAAGGGTTAAATCCTGAAAATGAATGAATATTTGCTAGTTATGATCAGGACTGATGTTGGTTAAATAAATCTAAGTTAGTGAAAGTGGAAAATAATATTGATCTATAATATTTTTATGGCTGTTTTTTGATGTGGACATTTTTGCCCTCTAGGATCCTGAGTGTGAGTTGTTTTTCTTTAAATCTGACACTGTACAACATATATATATATATATATATATATATATATATATATATATATATATAGTGGCATTATGGGTTAATGGATAAAATCCTGAAAATGAATGAATATTTGGTTAAAAAAAAATTAACTAATTGAAAGTGATAAATAATATTAATATAATATTATTATGGCCGGTTTTTGACGCGGACATTTTTGTCCTCTAATGAACTCTGAGTAACTTTTTTAAACTGACAGCCAAAGATTAAATAGATTGATTTAATCGACTCACTGTAAATCGGATCAAATATGTGATATCAAATATTAAAAAGTTTCACAAAACATTAAAATAAATAACCTGCATTGAATACTTTCAACTTGAAATATTTAATTTTAAAATCATACGCGCTCGTAAGATCAACACGTTTCTAGTGACCGTGTTAAACTTCATGTAAACTTAGCGTACAGCTAACTCACCTTCAACATACTCGCTTTTAAACCTCTGTCGCGTTTCTTCAATTTTGCCCTCGATGTGCTTTTGAAGAGAGGACAATAATTATTTAAAATCCATTTCTGATGTGAATATAACTCGCAAAGTTTGTTTTGTTGAGCCTTGTTTTTACCTGCTCTGATTCAGGCAGCCCTGCCTCCGCCATGGTGGTTCACTCTGTGTGTCGGCAGTGGCCGGAGCTTCAGTGGAATCCACTGCAAACTGGACACATGACGACGCCATCCTGGCTCTGATATGTCAAACAAACCTTTGAGCAGACTCTTGCGGGGAGATAAAGTTTGTGATACACTCTGGTAAAATAAAAGCAAATAACGGTATCATGAACGGAATTTGAACGCAGTAAAAGCCACTGACAACATCACTTATTTGCGAAACAATGATTGAAATAAAAAATAAATACCCGGAAAAAACTGAACGCGCGGTGAGACAAGGAAGAAAATCCACGTGTCTCGGAAAGATGCAAAACATATAGTAAACCGCGCACAAGTCTGAGAGAGATACAGTATAAACGCATTCTTTGTGCTTTTGACATTGCCAACAGATATGATTTTATGTCCTTGTTCATTTTGTCCAGTGTATCATGCACACTTTACCAAATATGGCATGCAACCCATCAGGAATGATAATAAAATTAAATACACAATTCCTATACTCCATACACACACACACTTCTCTCTCTCTCTCTCTCTCTCTCTCTCTCTCTCTCTCTCTCTCTCTCTCTCTCTCTCTCTCTCTCTCTCTCTCTCTCTCTCTCTCTCTCTCTCTCTCTATTCCATAGGGAAGATTGGGGTTGTCACCAGTGGCAAAGCTAAGGGTGGGCCGGGGCGGGCCTGGGCCATCCAAATTAGGACCTAGGACCACGCAGAATATTAATAAAATATAATAATCATTTTGAAAAACCTGTATTCGGAATCAGAGTTGATTCCAACATTTCTGGACTATTCCACCATTATTGCACAGGAAAGATGCGATTAATTTAACAAAGTTGAGCACTGTAGCAGGGCGTGTTGTCACACTATACTGTATGGGGCAAGTTGCCCTTAAACAGCCTATTATCAGCTCAAAATTTAAACAGCAAAACAATTATGCAAGTCAAGTCATTTTCACAACATACATAATTTCAAAACAGAAAAATAAGCTGTAATATAGTAATGTCTTAGAGTCATAATAGTGCGGTTTAATAAAAAACATGATTGTAAATTGTGCCTTGTAATAAATCGTTACATGTAAATAAAGAAATAAGTAAATAATATTTGAATTTAGGCCCCCAGTGAGCAGGCTAAAGGGCGACTTATGCAACACAAACTATGTATTAAAAGACAAAAATGTAAAACGTTCAAAATATGAAAACATTGTTGTTTGGCAAAAACTACATTATCCCTTTAAGCAATGAAGGTGTTTTTAGAGGTGTTTTTCTTGTTTCAGTGGCATACAAAAAATTAAAGGCTTATAATTCGACAAAAAAAAAAAAGACAAATATGTTTGGTATCATTGTAAAGAAAACTTGAATGATATAGATTATGATACATTCTGAGACTCCCAGCATAAGAAATTGCTAAAAAAAACAAAAAAACAAGGGCCTGCGTATCTCAGCGGGTATTGCCGCTGACTATCACGCCTGGACTCGTGAGTTCGAAGCCTCTGCAAACAAATAAAAGATAATAATTGTACATAAGAACTAATTACACATGCAAACACAACAATGACTAAAGGTTTGCATAACATGCAGACATGATTTTAGTCATGAGATTTCACAGAATGAGTTTCATTCTGTGTCATTTGAGTCATCATTGAGTCTGTGTCATGTATTTGGTGCCATCTCCTGGTGGTCATATGTAACATTGTGCTTCATGTGGATTATCTAATGATCTATACATCTGATTATCTTGTGTGTGGACTCGTTTCAAAGATAATCACCTCCTATAAATACATATAAGCAACACCAACGCCAAAGACATATAATTAGCTGTTACTCACTATATTTTAGTCTGTGTGTAAAACAAACAAATAGTCTGGTTGTATTTTACTCTTTAAGAGCTTTCCAACACATGTGACACATGAATATATGATGAGTTTGATGTTTTTACTAATCGCAATAATATGTACAGTTCAATTAAATTATTAAAAAGGAGCACTTCTGATTTGTCTGCAAATTTCAAAGCACTTGTTCAGTTTTGGTCATGATCTCTACATGCATTGTAAAGTAGATCTTTTTTATTTATCAAATAATTAAACAAACATTTATATCACATGTGTGAAACCTACGCCAGCCAACTTGCCCCAGCCCTTATCCTGAGAACTAGGTGTTTGAAACTAGCATACAAAACCGCTGAATGTGGACTTTTGACTCAAAAACTTACACTTACTGAGATCTAGCCTTTGTGATAACTAGCCTCAGCATGTCCAATGTCCTTTCTACTTTTTTCAGTCTTTTTAGGCTCCAGGTTTATCTCTAACATATCAGACAATTTGCGAAGAAACCGTCAGAAATGGCAGCAGAACGGTGCATTAACATGCTTACAGTTTGAGGAGATGTGCTGGTTTTCAAGTGTAAGAGTTTAACTCAAAACCAATGAAAAGGCTCAGAGGTCTCATTCTGCAGTCTGTCCTTTGACAGGAACTCCCAGAAGTTATCTGTGAAAGATCACAACATGAACCAAGGGCAGGAAGGGGGCGTATTCTGGAAGCGGTGTTGAAAACAATGTTTATTTGTGCAATTCTGTTTGATGGTGATAGTGGCGCAGAAATGACATACTTCAGCTTTAATTGAATATAATTGGTTTTAATGTGCATCTTCACAAATATATGTACAGATAATATTTCACCCCAAAAACAAGAAGCTAAAAAGTTGAAATAGTTTTGCGTTCCCTCGCAATAGTTTACCTTTGTAACGCGTTAGTTGTGTGTGAGAAGGAGAGAGCGGGGTACCGGACCAACAATCAATGTGAGCTTTATTTTAAATACACTGATGCCGCTTTTCAGCGTAAACGGAAATCAAAACATACATACATGTGTCAGACTCTCTCTTCCCTCTATGGCATCTGGCTGGCACTTAAATCCCTCTCACGACATCACTGCAATGAGAAACTGGTGTTAAAGATAATCATTGACAGGATATAATTGTCACGTTGTCATCTCCTGATCTCGCTCTCCATTCACAAACTGGTGCTCGACCACGCCCCCACCACCACATACCCTCATCACTCGACTCAGGCTGGGGGGCCATCCAGCCTGCCCAGTACTCCCACCCCCCCATTTCTGGAGAGGAATTCCGCAACAGCCAGCTGCGCCCACGGTCTGTAGACCACCTCGTACTTAAACGGGCGATCCGCAATAGGGTCGTGCCGATAGACGATGATATCAGGGATCAACGATAGTCAGACATGTCTGTGGTCAAGCGACTAAGTCAGCCGCTTTCAAATCTTTAGTGATGCTCTCCCTCGTGTTGTTGGTCAGGTGGGCGTGTTGTTGGTCAGGTGTGCGTGTTGTTGGTCAGGTGTGCGTGTTGTTGGTCAGGTGTGCGTGTTGTTGGTCAGGTGGCGTGTTGTTGGTCAGGTGTGCGTGTTGTTGGTCAGGTGGGCGTGTTGTTGGTCAGGTGGGCGTGTTGTTGGTCAGGTGTGCGTGTTGTTGGTCAGGTGGGCGTGTTGTTGGTCAGGTGTGCGTGTTGTTGGTCAGGTGTGCGTGTTGTTGGTCAGGTGGCGTGTTGTTGGTCAGGTGTGCGTGTTGTTGGTCAGGTGGGCGTGTTGTTGGTCAGGTGGGCGTGTTGTTGGTCAGGTGTGCGTGTTGGTGGTCAGGTGGGCGTGTTGGTGGTCAGGTGGGCGTGTTGTTGGTCAGGTGTTCGTGTTGTTGGTCAGGTGGGCGTGTTGTTGGTCAGGTGTTCGTGTTGTTGGTCAGGTGGGCGTGTTGTTGGTCAGGTGTGCGTGTTGTTGGTCAGGTGTGCGTGTTGTTGGTCAGGTGGGCATGTTGTTGGTCAGGTGTGCGTGTTGTTGGTCAGGTGGGCGTGTTGTTGGTCAAGTGGGCGTGTTGTTGGTCAGGTGGGCGTGTTGTTGGTCAGGTGGGCGTGTTGTTGGTCAGGTGGGCGTGTTGGTGGTCAGGTGGGCGTGTTGTTGGTCAGGTGGGCGTGTTGTTGGTCAAGTGGGCGTGTTGTTGGTCAGGTGTTCGTGTTGGTGGTCAGGTGGGCGTGTTGGTGGTCAGGTGTTCGTGTTGGTGGTCAGGTGGGCGTGTTGGTGGTCAGGTGGGCGTGTTGTTGGTCAGGTGGGCGTGTTGTTGGTCAAGTGGGCGTGTTGTTGGTCAGGTGTTCGTGTTGTTGGTCAGGTGTTCGTGTTGGTGGTCAGGTGGGCGTGTTGGTGGTCAGGTGGGCGTGTTGTTGGTCAGGTGTGCGTGTTGTTGGTCAGGTGGGCGTGTTGGTGGTCAGGTGGGCGTGTTGGTGGTCAGGTGGGCGTGTTGTTGGTCAGGTGGGCGTGTTGTTGGTCAGGTGGGCGTGTTGGTGGTCAGGTGGGCGTGTTGGTGGTCAGGTGGGCGTGTTGTTGGTCAGGTGTTCGTGTTGGTGGTCAGGTGGGCGTGTTGGTGGTCAGGTGTGCGTGTTGTTGGTCAGGTGGGCGTGTTGTTGGTCAGGTGGGCGTGTTGTTGGTCAAGTGGGCGTGTTGGTGGTCAGGTGGGCGTGTTGTTGGTCAGGTGTGCGTCGGCTGCTCATCGATGACATCATGTGATGCGGGAGTGATCAGGTCCTCTTGGTTTTTGAAGAGGAGAGCTTCTGATCAACTTCCTCTTTATGGATCTTTGTGGCATCACTTACTCTGTTTGTCAACATCTGTGTTATTAAGGAATAATTTGCCCCAAAATGACAATGTTTAATGTGGTCTACATTTTATTTTGATGTGTTTGTTCTGCCTCTTATCAAGCCTCGTTAAAGGAACTGTACTGGCTTTAACTGACCTGATATCTGCTCCAGAACAGGTCCCACCAACTTTCACAGTGATATCAAAATATCAAACATACTTTCCTCAAATGTATTTTGTGACACAATTTTTTTGTCTGGATGTATTAAATACAAACATAATAATTACTAATTAATAAATACCTTGGGCTCAAAGTAAAAAATGTCACGTGATTTCACCATCCGGAGACAGAAAGAAAAATAAAAGTCTCATTAATGCTGAAGTTCTTGGAAAGAAGTTTTGGCAGAATAATCATTTTTGGGAGCTTAAAGTAAAAAATGTCATGTTGTGTGACCGTCCGGAGACAGTAAAAAAATCTTGTTAAAGCTGA
This sequence comes from Moxostoma hubbsi, assembly GCA_032164185.1. Lineage (NCBI taxonomy): Eukaryota > Metazoa > Chordata > Actinopteri > Cypriniformes > Catostomidae > Moxostoma > Moxostoma hubbsi. The sequence continues at coordinate 1,499,186 of JAVLUX010000065.1, forward strand.
AATTCTTCAGAAAATTAGAAGAATACATTTTCCTGGGCTTAAAATAAATTCATAAAACTATTGTCATTTTAAATTAATTAAATAAGTGTATTTTTTATTTTTTTTTAAAAAAAAAAAATCAAATTTGACAGATTACGTTTCTAAAAACTAGATATATTTTTTAAATTAGATTTTTTTGAAAGAATTCACATTTTTATAAACTTTATTTGACAGTGACGCAAATACTGGTGGAATTGGTAAAAGAGTGTGTCACAACAGTATATAAAGTGTAGATAAAATGGAATTACAGTTAATTTAATATTCAGCAGTGTACCATAGTCGAATTATTTGATTAAATGTGTTGTGTCATTGTGGGATGAAGATGAAGAGGATGATGGAGCGGTTGACGTCTCTAAATGTCTCTTGTGAAGGTGGATAGAGTTTGTCAGAGAGTCATTTGGTGCCGTTCTGACAACAGCAAATCACATGTATGACGCTCTTGTAATATTGTAAATGACGTTTGCTCTCACTTTGGTCATGCTTAGCAACAGGCCTTCCTTCAGGTCAGGTGGAGGATTATGTAACATCCTAGATGAACAACAGACCAGCTGCATTTCTAGAAACAACCTAATTTTCCTCCATGGTACATGGCGAACTGGTTTCCATGGTTACAGTCTCTCAATTTGCCCCTGAAGCTCTCGGCCTTATTGCTTATTACAGCCGTACTGTGCTTCAGCCGCAGGTGTTTGTGGTCATCTTATAACGATACAGTAATGAGATTTCACTTGGTCCTCCTCGTTCCTTTTCTGTTAATAATATGAGTTGAACGGGGTAGTCCAATTCCCGACAAATGACTCTTACGAGTCGGTTCTTTTGAATCTACAAAGTGACTTACAGAGCACTTATTACAGGGACAATCCCCCCGGAGTAACCTGGAGTTAAGTGTCTTACTCAAGGACACAATGGTGGTGGCTGTGTGGGTCAAACCAGCAACCTTCTGATTACCAGTTCTGTGCTTTAGCCCACTACACCACCACCACTCCCATATATAAATGTAATAAATTAATAGATGCGGCTGTCATTCATGACCTGTTTGCGGCACGGGTGATGATGTCATCCCACCACTCGAATTATTTTATTTAATGGAGTATTCGTAAATCAAACAGAAACATGGAGGAGCTGCAGGACGGCACAGTCACACCGTGTCCAAACCTGACGGCAAATAACACGATCAAAGGTATATTTTCTATGTTAATCAATACCGTCGAGTGACGGTAAATTCACTTGTTTTCTCATTTCTGCATCGTGTGGGTAACTCCGTCCGCTGTGAACTGGCACCGTTCAAATAAATAAGGCTGGGCACAGAAATGCATCAATTCTTCATCTACAAACTCTTCAGACATGTTTAGTAAGTTCTGTTCTCTGTTTTGTGTGCAGTTGTGTTCTGTTGTCACTATCGCTGTTTTTAGATAAACGAGTTTTCGCTTGAACGCCCCCATGTCACGAGGGGTCTGCGTGAACTGTTGCTCTCGTGTCCCATCATGAACACACACAGGAGATCAACAGTGAACATTTACACTAAATAATACATTATATTTCAGTTTCTCATCAAATCTTATCGTACACTTTCATAACAATCATGAGTCTCATGAATAATTAATTAGACTTCTGAATGATACTTTTGTGTTCTTTTGAAGCTTGAAGAGGTGGTCACCATAAACGGCCATTGTATGACATCACTGAGCACAACATTTATTCACAGTTTCTCCCAAGAAAGTCATATAGTGTCAGAACAACACAGGGGTGAGTAAACAATGACTCAATTTACATTTATGGGTGAACTATCCCTATAAATATAATTAAAACCTCTAGACTGACTAGATTAAATGTCTACACACTGACTGTCTGGAAGGTAAGATGGTTTCCATGGGAACACTTGAAGAGGACGATTGTTTTCATTGTGGATTATTAAAGGCAAGGTTTATCATCCACAGATGGGATAACAATCATAAAATGTCTCTATTAGCTGACAGATATCAGTGAAACAGATGTCGTGATAAATCACACCTGACTCTGATATAGAGCTCAACAAACTGGTTCTAGAAGTAAAACTCCCATTAATTTACAAACCTTTAAAGACAGACGTACCGTGAGCTCTGAGGTGGTTCATCGATGGTTTGTACTTCAGTTGAAGATGTCAGTCCGCATTATTTCAACTACTTGTTTAATGTGACTCCAGTCAGGTCTCCTTAGCAACCAAATTGGCCCGGTTGCTAGGGAGGTTAGAGTAACATGGGGTAACCTCCTCATGGTCGCTATAATGTGGTTCTCGCTCTCGATGGGGCGTGTGGTGAGTTGTGTGTGGATGCTGCGGCGTCTCCATGGTAACGTGTTCAACGAGTCACGTGATAAGATGCGCGGATTGACGGTCTCAGACGTGGAGGCAGCTGAGATTCATCCTCCGACATCCGGATTGAGGCGAGTCACTACACCACCACGAGGACTTAAGAGCGCATTGGGAATTGGGCGTTCCAGATTGGGGAGAAAATAAAAAGGAAAAAAAAAGAAAAAGATTTGGTGCATAACGCGGGACTTTGAGGTATAAATAAGCCCAAACACGCTGGGGACTCTTATTTTGAAAATACAAAATGATGAAAAAACTATCGACATATTTTGCAGATAAGCAATAGTTCTAAAAAGCAACTATTGCCACCGATTTATCGGTAAAATGGTTATATCGGTTAACCTCTAGTTGAAACACACTATGGAAATACGTGAACAAAGACGCATCTCGCAACACAAGCTCGATTCTGTGCGTCGTTACGTTTTGAAATGTGTCAGGGCAACTTCTAACAACACAAGTATGTGTTGCATTCTTAGTGTTGCCACAAGGGGCGATATTGCAAAATTAGTGTGAACTGTACGCTTCAACGGTGAACCAAATGAGGTGCTGGTCCCGCCAACCCTAGAACGTGAATCTCAGATGTTAGTCTTGAACTGCTGAAAATAAAGAAGTAGTATTTAGTATAAAAGAGAAGTATTTTTTGAGTAACTAGTTAAAAGAGAGAGTAATTTACCATATTTTACACACCTGTCTGTCTGTCTGTCTGTCTGTCTGTCTGTACACGTTCCAATGTAGGAACGCACTTTATTTGGATGAAGGGCAGCTGCCCGTATTTCTCTCTCTCGAACTGTCATCACCGGCCGCCTTTACTCCTCGTGTGTCGTTCCAGCCCGGCCCCGCCCTCCTCCTCTCTACAGTCCTCCCAACGGTACCTCAGGCTGGGGAGTCCCTGGTATGACATACACCCCCCCCCCCCCCCTCCATGGGGAGGG
>JAVLUX010000065.1:1507500-1517500 GCA_032164185.1 Moxostoma hubbsi
TTAGAGAAGCAACTCGCACAGCAGACGGTCATTTGCATTATGGGATACGGAACAAAGAAAGCTAATCACCCTGATAATTGTGTTCTCAGCTTTTGTTGCTTTGATTCAGTTCTCGAAATGGCTTTCCACTAAATATTGATACGCTTTGATGCACGTCTCTGACGTCTCGTAACACTTGTGGACGTCAATGCATCAGAGACGTGATTAAACACGGTGACGCACGTCGTCTTTCTCATTTACATGCATGTGCTTATTATCTTCTAGAGATCATTATAATGACGCAGCTTTGCTGTTCAATGTAAATGTACATGATTTAAAACACGTGCAACTGCTCTGGGGTTTATTGAGTGTTTCATGTTTTGTTATTGCACGCTCTTGAAGGAATAGATCTCCCAAAAATGAACATTTGATCATTTACACACCCTTAATATTTTCCTCCTCCATTGAAACACAGAAGCAGAATTTATGCATAATATCGGAGTGTCTGTTTGAGATTTTTGGGTCTCCCTTTAATGAAGAATTAGCCTCATAATACTGGACTCTGAATATAAATAAGCAATTGCATCAGTTTAAATGCTTTCTTAGTTATTTATTATTTGATCCCATTTCTCCCAATGTTGGAATGCCCAATTCCCAATTCCCCTCGTGGTGTTGTAGTGACTCGCCTCAATCCGGGTGGCGGAGGACGAGTCTCAGTTGCCGCCGCTTCTGAGACCGTCAATCGGCGCATCTGATCACGTGACTCGTTGTGCATGACACCGCGGAGACTCACAGCATGTGGAGACTCATGCTACTCTCCACGATCCACACACAACTCACCACACGCCCCATTGAGAGAACCACTAATCACCACCACGAGGAGGTTACCCCATGTGACTCTACCCTCCCTAGCAACCGGGACAATTTGGTTACCCCATGTGACTCCACCCTCCCTAGCAACCGGGCCAATTTGGTTACCCCATGTGACTCTACCCTCCCTAGCAACCGGGACAATTTGGTTACCCCATGTGACTCTACCCTCCCTAGCAACCGGGCCAATTTGGTTGCTAAGGAGACCTGACTGGAGTCACTCAGCTGCACGCCCTGGATTCAAACTCATGACTCCAGGTGTGATAGTCAGCGTCAATACTCGCTGAGATACACAGAACATCCTTAAACGCTCTCTTGAATGCCAGGTTTATAAATACATTGGATAAATTCTTCACACATTAACAGCACAAACATTCACAAAAACCATGAAGAAAATGTCCCAGTCATTTTTAACCCCAAATCAAAAATATGGAATTATCCTTTGCATAAAGACAATTTCAGTTATTATTATTATTATTATTATTATTATTATTATTATTATTTTCAGGACACTTTTTTTCTTTTTGCATTGCGGTATTGAGAATTTGAGCTAAATTGTAATCAAATTAAAATTGAACATTTTTGAGACGTAAAATATAAATCTAAGATAAATCATGTCAAATCTTTTTATCACCTTTAACCCTTAAACGCATGCCTCGTGTATATAAACTATATTCTTCATGATTATCTCATATCTATGTCATTTTACTATCACAGGATATCGAATTGTTTGTTAATTACAAGAGAAGTGAGCGCTATATTCATACAAATAAACACTATATAACGTTGACCTTCTGTGCAACAATAGTGAATTATCTGTTTCCCATATGTGTACACATCATAATATACTGTGCGTGTTATTTCTTCCTCAAGGTGGCGCTGATGTTTCAGTGATTGACATGGAAGTAAACTATATCAAGTTTAACACATGAACAGTGTGATTATTGATATTTGTGTGTACTACTGAAATTATGTAAATTGTCCATCTATTTATCCTCGATAAGTGCCTGAGAAAATACACATGTGTACATTATGTGTTATGTGTAGCTCAACACATGTTTGACAGCCAGTTGCGTCTCTCTGTAAGAGTATTTGGGAAAATTGCCATGCATTTAAGGGTTAATGTGATGATGCAATCAACCTATTTCAAGTGAACAACAAATGGAAACTTTTTATAAGAAATATAAATAAAAATAAAAGACAATAACCTGGTTGCATACGTGCGCACACCCCTCAACTAATACTTGTCTGAAGCACCTTTTGCTTAAATCCAGTCTTGATTTGTCCATTTTTTCCCACTCTACCTTGCAAAAAAGCTCCGGATCGATCCAATTGGGAGGGGATCTCCTGTGCACGGCCCTCTTCAAGTCATTCCACAAGTTTGTGATTGGATCTTCTGAAGCCATTTCTTTGTTGACTTTGATTTTTGTTTGGGTTATTTTCGTGCTGAAAAATGAAATTCCTCTTCAGCTTTCTAATGGAGGCCTGGAAGTTTTGTGGCAAAATGGACTGGTATTTGGCACGACCCATGGCAACTTCTACCTTGACTTGTGCCACAGTCCCCGCAGAAGAGAAGCAGCCCCATAGCACGATGCTTGCACCACCATGCTTCACCGTGGGTATGACATCATGGTGTCATTGGACCATAAACATTTTGCCACATTGTTTTGGGTCATTGGAAATGTGCCAGTTTGGCCAAATTTGTGAGTAATGCCATCCATCTTGCCACCCTACCCCAAGCCCAGACAAATTAAGAATATAGGATATTGTTGGCACATGCAGCGAGTGACCAGTAACTTGCCAGATATTCTTGCAGCTCCTTAAGTGTTGCTGTTGGCCTCTTGGAAGCATCCCTGATATGTTTTCTTCTTGTTATTTTCCATCAATTTCTGCTGGGCGCCCTGTTCTTTGGAATGCCATTGTGATGCCCAGGGCTGGACTGGGAAGATAAATCAGCCCGGGATTTTACATGGCAACTGGCCCAAAACTTGTTGGGGGGTGGTGGGGGGGTGTTGGGGGTGTGGGCTGCTGATCCAATAGTTGTTGAGCGGGGGGTTTGCTGTCTTTTCTGTATATCGCAGATATGTGGTCAGTACTGCATAACGCGGTGGGTCATTTTAGCTTATCACGGACCATTCTGCACATTTCGCAGCCGACCCACCGGCCTGCTCGGTGCTCCCGATGGCCAGTCTGCCCCTGACAGGCCCCAAAGTGTGACGGCCCACCAGGAAAATGCCTGGTAGCCAGATTACCAGTCCAGCCCTAGTGGTGCCCCATTTTCTCCACTTGTTTATGATGGCTTTCACAGTGTTACATGGCACATCTCATGCTTTGGAAACTCTTTTGTACCCTCTCCTGATTGTTATCCCTTCACAATGAGATCCTGCACATCTTAATAGGCCTAAAAATAGGCTTCATTTTCTACATGCAAAATGTAATTTCTCATTAGTTTCTTTAGATTTTGGAGTACAATAGGACTAGGACATTTTCTTGACAGGTTTCATGAGAATCAATAACATTCTCATTACATAATAGAATACAATATTAAAACAATAGAGTCTCTGGATAATGCATAGAATCATGTTTGACTGTAAAGTATGCCCATGTATTCTCTGAAGTACATCCAGGTGTATTCAGGGTCACAGGTGAACCCTGGTGCTGCATTATGTTGATCTGACCTTTGGCAGTGAAGCTCGTGAGCCGGAGCTCTGTGTCGTCATGGTGAGGACGGTGGTGATGCCGAGTGCGACACGAGCGGGCGCTGCGTCCATGTTGATCCAGAAGGAGACCCAGGAGAGGATGACGATCAGCAGACTGGGGATGTACATCTGGATGAGGTAATAACCCATCTGACGCTCTAGATGAAACTTCACCTCAATACAGGTGAACTTACCTAAACACACACAAGAAAGAGTTACAGGGTTGTTCCACGAGGAATAAAATGTTCTATATATTAATAATATTTTTAGGGGGCCTGTGTATCTCCGCGAGTATTGACGCTGACTATCACACCTGGAGTCGTGAGTTTGAATCCAGGGCGTGCCGAGTGACTCCGGTCAGGTCTCCTTAGCAACCAAATTGGCCCGGTTGCTAGGGAGGGTAGAGTCACATGGGGTAACCTCCTCGTGGTGGTGATTAGTGGTTCTCGCTCTCAGTGGGGCGTGTGGTGAGTTTGGGTCCTAAAGCTGATGGGTCAGCCAGATTCGGTATTGATTTCCGTGACCATACCCAATTAATTTCCATTGCCGCGTACTGAGGATTGTCAGGTGCCTTTGACCTCGCGCACTTCTAACATCTCTGCATTTAAAACCCCCGATTGTTTTCTCAAATACACGCGAATGGCATTTGGTTTCAACGGCTAATGTCTGGTTCTTGGTGACGTTCCTAGTTGTAATGTTTATTTAGACAACATGGTGGTTGAGCCGAAAACATGTCTACACTGAGCACTGTCTATGATTGACTTGCCATTGAATTTAGCTTAATGTGAATTCGCAAAAGCGACGGTAACATACCTGGGGAAGCAGATCGGCAATGGTCAAGTGCGTCCCGCGGATGTGAAGGTGTCAGCTATCCTAATGTAGCCTGCACTCGCCACGAGGCGGGAGCTGTGACGATTCTTAGGAATGGCTGAGTATTGCAGGTGTTTCTGTAAGAACTTCTCTATGGTTCTTGCCCCTTTAACAAAGTTGTGTAGTCCCAAAGTGCCTTTTATTTGCTCTGATGAGTGTCAGCATGCTTTTATGTGTGCCAAGTCTCTTCTCTGTAGTGCTTCAGTGTTGTCATCCCCTGATTTGTCTCGGCCATTCAAGCTTGAGGTGGATGCCAGCGTGATGGGAGCTGGAGCTGTCCTGCTTCAAGATGGTGCTGATGGCATTTCTCATCCAGTGTCTTACTTCTCTACCAAGTTCAATTGACATCAAATGAACTCTTCCACCATAGAGAAGGAGACACTGGCTATGCATATGTGTATGTGGGTTCCACCTCCACTCCTGTCATGGTTTAAACCAATCCAATGGTTTTCCTAAATAAGATGAGCAATCAGAGCCAATGCTTGATGTGTTGGGCATTAATGGCTCAAATTATAACATTAAGCAACACAAAAAAGGAGCTGAGAACATCGTTGCAGTTGCACTCTCTGGGGGTGTAAGGTAACTTGTTTGAGTTAATGATTGTGTTTTTTGTCGTTGTTCTGTTTTGTACCCTTTCTTGTAAGCTTTAATCGTTTGGCTTTACCCAGCATGTGTCGCTCTTGCTCTCTCACTCACGCTTTTTCTTTTCACGAGTTTCTTTAAGGTCCGCCTTTGCGCACCAGCGACTCATCTGCTTATCTGAGCTGACACTGATTGCATTGAAGTACAAAAAAGACAGATAGCACATTATGTGTTTTTGACGGGGCGGAGGGCGGGGCCGGGTCGTGATTATACACATCCGGTCCCTTATCAGGCTAATTAAGCCTCCGAGAGGGGGATAAAGGCCGACTGTGGAAGGTGGTGCGACGAGAGAGAGATTGTCCGTCATGTGTGTATTTGTGCTGTTGGTTTGTTTTTCATTAAAATATTATTTATATTGTCAAGCCGATTCTCGCCGCCTCCTTTCCATTGAACTGCTTTACACTGGTACCGAAGACCCAGGAAGGAGGAGGGATACGCCGTAGTACAGTTCTCGCCACTACCATCCACCCCAACGGAGCAGCCGCGGCCGTCTGCCGGCGGATGGAGGAGCCCGGCCGCCTGGAAGTGGAGGAACAGCTGCGACCACGAGGGGAGAAGGGGCTCCTAACTGACCACCTGGAGCGGTCAGGGCTTCTGCCAGGGTTGGAGGAGTCCCCTACCAGCCGCTGAAATGCGGCGTGGTCTGAGACTGCCGACCGTGAGTGGGGAGGGGCTCGCTGCCGACCACCTGGAGCGGAAGAACCGCTGCCAGGGGCGGGGGAGACCCCTTCTGTTCCCTGAGAACGTGCAGGGCGTTCTGTCCACCAAGGGTTGGAGGACTGTCTCCGATCCGCTCAGGGAGGCGCAGCTGTCATCCATCAGAGGGTGGAGGAGTGGCCGAGGACCAAGCTATGGCATATCGGAGAACCGGCGTGTAAGTGGTTTTTTTTTTTTCCATCTCTCTCGCCTCTCTCTCTCACTGCTGTTCCACGTTGGCCTTTTCCCACTCTTTTAAATTTTACAGTGATATTTTGGGGGGTACTACACTGTTACAGGATGTGACAGAGTGGAGGGCTGGGCCGTGTCGTGATTATACACACCCGGTCCCTTATCAGGCTAATTAAGCCTCTGATTAAGGCTGCAAATCACAGGGTTGGCGGTTTGATTCCCGGCCCACACGACTCCACATGCCGAAGTGTCCTTGGGCAAGACACTGAACCCCAAGTTGCTCCCAATGGCAGGCTGGCACCCTGCATGGCAGCTCCGCCAACATTGGTGTATGAGTGCGAGTGTGAACGTATGTGTGAATGAGTGATTGGGACACAGTGTGAAGCGCTTTGGTAACCTCTAAGGTTAAAAAAAGTGCTAAATAAGTGCAGACCATTCACATGCATTGGAAAGACCGCATCAGAGATAAATGTTAAATAATGCGGTCACCTGTGTTGTAGTGTTTGGTGCAGTAGCCAAGGTCTTTCTCATCTCTGATGAGGAACTGCGGTAAAGTCAAAGCATCTGCCACCTGAACGGGACCTTTATCAAGCCACTCGAAGATCAGATCATTCATCGTGTAGCCGACTGAAGGAACAAATAATAATCACAAGAAATTGAGCTTTGTGTTCAGAATAGCAGATTGCCATACTACTCTTACTGTATGTAGTACATATACTGTGCAGTATACAATGAAGAATAATAATGATAAATACTTACAACTCTCCAGCTGCATCGTGCAGGTCTGTACATCCATGGGAAAGTTCTTTAGATCCATCGGACAGGACAATATTAATGTCAATCTATAAATAATGTGACAAACAACCTTCATTATTCATGTATTATGTGCTGTATGAGGAGAAAACTAGCTTGACTTCAGCCATTCTACATTAGACTTGACCCAAGACTTGAACCAATGTTTGATTGAAGGTATCACCGAAAAACATCTGACTTTAAATGCACTTCTGAGCAGAAGCGAAGTGAAGCACACTACACATGCACACAGGATGATTTATGCATGACTCCGAGTGTATGAACTGTTGAGCGCTGCCTCAAACGGTGAGGACTGATGTGTTGTGGTTTCCTTTAAATAGAAGCCATTTGTGAAAGTGGGACAATGTCATGTCTGCCGATTTTCAATTCTGTCTTTCTGTAAACATACGTGACTTTATAATAAGAGCTACTATACGCCTCCTACAATGCGTCAAATATAATATTCCTCAACTGGTAGAGAATAGTGCAATGGAAATGTATAACCACTTACAGTTACGAGAGACAAAAAGGTTTGAACATCAACCGTAGCAAGATAACACTGAAATTCATGACTTTTATTTAATCAATATTAAACTCCTTTTTTACTATAAATTCTCCTCCTTGCCCAGAAGGTGGCGATATGCACTGAGAATGCAAATAGCCAAAAACAAAAGAAGAAGAATGTGAAAGTGAAAGTGGAGATTTATATTAAAAAAAGGACTTAAATATTGATCTGTTTCTCACCCACACCTATCATATCACTTCTGAAGACATGGATTAAACCACTGGAGTCATATGTGAAAGTGAAAGCATAGATTTATAGTACAAAATGACTTAAATATTGATCTGTTTCTCACCCACACCTATCATATCACTTCTGAAGACATGGATTAAACCACTGGAGTCATATGTGAAAGTGAAAGCATAGATTTATAGTACAAAATGACTTAAATATTGATCTGTTTCTCACCCACACCTATCATATCACTTCTGAAGACATGGATTAAACCACTGGAGTCATATGTGAAAGTGAAAGTGTAGATTTATAGTAGAAAATGACTTAAATATTGATCTGTTTCTCACCCACACCTATCATATCACTTCTGAAGACATGGATTAAACCACTGGAGTCATATGTGAAAGTGAAAGCATAGATTTATAGTAGATAATGACTTAAATATTGATCTGTTTCTCACCCACACCTATCATATCACTTCTGAAGACATGGATTAAACCACTGGAGTCATATGTGAAAGTGAAAGCATAGATTTATAGTAGATAATTACTTAAATATTGATCTGTTTTTCACCCACACCTATCATATCTCTTCTGAAGACATGGATTAAACCACTGGAGTCATATGTGAAAGTGAAAGTGTAGATTTATAGTAGAAAATTACTTAAATATTGATCTGTTTCTCACCCACACCTATCATATCACTTCTGAAGCATGGTTTAAACCACTGGAGTCATATGTGAAAGTGAAAGCATAGATTTATAGTAGATAATGACTTAAATATTGATCTGTTTTTCACCCACACCTATCATATCACTTCTGAAGACATGGATTAAACCACTGGAGTCATATGTGAAAGTGAAAGTGGAGATTTATAGTACAAAATGACTTAAATATTGATCTGTTTTTCACCCACACCTATCATATCACTTCTGAAGACATGGATTAAACCACTGGAGTCATATGTGAAAGTGAAAGTGTAGATTTATAGTAGATAATGACTTAAATATTGATCTGTTTCTCACCCACACCTATCATATCGCTTCTGAAGACATGGATTAAACCACTGGATTACTTTTATGCTGCCTTTATGTGCTTTTTGGAGCTTCAAAATATCTGGTCACCATTCACTTGCATTGTATGGACCGACAGAGCTACAATATTCTTCTAAAAATTCAAGATGATGAAGTTAAGCTCAGTCAACAGCATCTGTGGCATAATATTGATTAACAAAAATACATTTAGACTAGCAAAAATGTGTTACAGTGAGACACTTACAATGGAAGTCAATGGCCAGTTCATTAATGACACCATCTTCCGGGAAGTGACGTCGGTTTTGGAGGGAAAACAACAGCCCTGGATTTGAAGACTTCTTACCTGATGCTGTACAGAACCGTTCCATCTTTAAAGATCCTCAGGAGTTTGTTATCTGTGGTGACATCATGGAAGTTTGCGCCCTTCTCATTGGCAAAGAACAGATCCGGTTTCCAGATGGAGTCGAGCATGGAGGGGTCCAGATCCAGAGAAGAGTCCGGGTACTCGCTGTACGCCAGTCGAGGGTCGTTCCATTTCTGCCTCAGGAAGATGTTCACCCTGTAGTCCTGTCAGATGCACACGAGGATGAACCCGGTAAGTTTCCTCTGAACTTATTAAAGTATGGATCAGAATAGAGTTCAGGTGTGGAGGTCAATAGCACAGGAATGGAAAGTTAATATGCATTGATGTATATTATTCTCAATATGGACGGAGGCTGTAGGAATGGACGTCCCGCCTTTTAGTAAAGTCTAAATGCATTGTATGATAGATTGTAAATGCACATTAACTGAACCAACCTGATGAAATAGAGTTTTTTAGCCTGTTCACAGATTAAAGGCTAATTTATGATGCCATTGAAATTAAATGTAAATTAGATCGTTCTGGAGATTTGCTTTAAGCATGTGTGACCCCACGTCCACATGCGTGGACATTGTATTTTGGCTTTGCCATACGCAACGTATTATATAATTTCATTTAAACCAACTGATCTCAGTTCAGGAGACTCATGACCTACTGAGTCATGTGACAAAACAACATGGCGCTGACCACATCAGAGTTTGTCTTTGGGAGAAACTGCATCTGTTAAGAAACCTAATTAAGTTTTTACACTAAAACTTGTTTGAGTCTAAAGATTAGAGTCTCTAGTTTCATCCGATATGCCATTTTTTAAATTTGAGCGATTTATCGCGAAACAGCACGCTGATAAACACAATGTACACTAATGTGCACTTTAGCACATACTTTCCTTAGAAATCCTAAATTTACATTGAGAATAAATCGGTTCATCCAAAAGCTGTAAAATGTGTCTTTCAGAGGCTTTATATGGAGTTATGATGAAAATAAGCTGCATTTCAAACTGTTCTGAGACCAGTGCAGACAGACAGCACACTGGAGGTTAAGTCATGCACTAAATAGGGAGCAAGGGAGCATCCTATATCTCTTCTATAACTGTTCTGAGACCAGTGCAGACAGACAGCACACTGGAGGTT